>CM018050.1:16048912-16211412 GCA_008638375.1 Nyssa sinensis
CTTATAACAAAGAGGGCCTTAATCATGTTCATGCATGCATGTGTCAATATGACCTTGGAGAGAATCAAGGAAAGTTCTAGAGAAATAAATCCATGGAAGAATATCTCACATGAAAGAAAATAGTGAGACTGATATAGATGTGTCAGTATAAAGGCTCAAAATCTTACCGGCTTTTGTCTACCAAATTTAGTCAATACGATTCTCAAGAAAAATAACTAGACTAATTAATTCTAAGTTGGAAGATTACTTATTCAATCATGTTATGAATTTTTCAAGCTTAATTGAATCTTGCTCATGACATACACAACCTAAAAAATCATTGAAAACCACAAAAATAAAAAGCAAAACTCTTTTTTTTTTTTTTTCTCAAAAAAAGTTTTTTGAAATTTTGGAAAAACTCTTTCTGCAACGACGTTCTCCTTTTCTTGCTTTGACGATGCAGGGGCTACCTTTACTAGAATCTCAACCTCTTTACCACTTCTCAAAACGATTGCACTTGCATTTTATCTTGGATTTACTATCGTTTGAAAGGGTAATTTCTCTGAACTTCGTTCCTTCAGCTGACTAATTGCGGTTGCCATCTGGCCCATTTGATTGTCCAAACTTTGAATAGTGGCCCTCACCTCTTGTTGATATTGTTTTGTCTCCTGTTGAAATTTCAAAGTATTAGTGGCAAGAGACTTAACAATATCTTCTAAAGACAAACCAGAATTAGAAGTTTGGCCTAGTTGTTGGCTAGGGGGGGTATGACTGCTTATATTGCTGGTAACTTGGGCGGTTTTGAGTCACAGGCTGATTTACTTGTGGATTCTCATAGCTAAGATTTGGGTGATCCCTATATCCCGAGTTATACGTGATTGAATAGGGATCACACTTCCTTTGCGGTTGTAACACCCCGACCCTGATTAATTAATAATTAGTTTGCTAATTATTAATTAGAAACGACATAAAGAATAATTAAGAAGTTAATCGAAAACCTCATGATGGTCATGATAGACCAATAAAATAATTAAGCACATCAGAAATGAGGGCGTAATGTCCGAACCTAATTACCTATTGATTAGGTGAAATGATGTTATTTTAACACTATAAAAACTTGAATTAGCGAACTATGATGACCAAAAATAAATAATAACTGATACGAGGCCTTTGATAACGAGGCTAACCAAAATACGAAACCCTCAGAAGAAACCGCGTCGAAGGAGGAGCAGCGGAAAATAAAATATTAAGAAAATAGCCAAAATGAAATTTTGCGCCAACCAAACAGGGCCTAAGCCTAAAATGTGGAAAAATACCCAAAAGTGAGGTCAAGGGGATTTGAACCCTTGACCAAGTGGGACAAGATTCTTATTACCCAAAAAATTACCAAGTGGGCTGCTACCACTTTGTGCCTATATATGCAACCAAATTGTATTTAAACCCAATTTAGCCAAGGCCACCTCCCAAATTGGCCAATGGCCATGCATGCAATCCCCACATCATTAGCCCACATCACCTCCTTTCACCTCATGTCAGCCACCGAACCCACTAAGTCTGATACACATATATACATCCATGTATATGTATAGGTTGTATATAAGAGAAATGCTAAAATATATATATGCCTACCACACTTTTGACCCTCAAAAAGAAAGATCAGTGTGCTGCCTCAGAATTGTGGGTGAGAGTGTGTGTGTGTTCGTGAAGCAGACTAAGAGAGTGAGTGTTAGAGATATAAAGAGAGAAAGAGGGTGAGTTAGAGAGAGAAAGTGAAACATTGTGTGTGAGATCAAGTGTCCACATGCTTGTGTGTAGCCATTGAAGGAGCAAAGGAGGTCGAGACTGATCTATAAGAGAACCTACAGGAGCAGAAGTGAGCCATGAGTGGAGAAAGAAAAAGAGTTCTCTGTGCAAAGGTATAAACCTCAAACCTTTGATTTTTCCGTTTAGATTTTGCTATTGTTTTTGGATGTTTTAAACCCTAGAGACTATATGCATGAATTTATTTGGACCCTAGTAAATATCAGGAATTGATTGGAAGGGCCAATAGGGCTCTTAACACACCAAACTGTGCACAGGCAGCCATTAATGACCTCCAACAAGCAGGTCTGAAGCAACCTTTAGGAAACTTGTTTTTGACCTTTGGAAACTTAAAAGGACCTTATGAGGGTTTGAAAAACCCAAACCCGAGACCAAGAAGCCTAGGCTAATGCCCCCAAAACACCACATGCAGGTTACGGTTCCATGAAGGACTTTCACAGATCGAACACAAAAACCAATTCTATGGCTGGGGGATGAATCTAAATGAGCCTAGGATCACAACGAACCAAACTAGAGGCCACAAGGTCCAAAAATGGACTGGTACGTTGGAGTTGCAGGTTTGGTTATACAATTTTGGACCGGACGTTTAAGCTTGAATTGAAGCACAAAATGAATGTTAAAGTGCTTATTAGGCTTCCAGAAATGATTTAGAAGCAAAAGTAGTGAAAACCCGTGGCCAAAAACCCACGAAATTGAGTTTGAAAATTTGCAGTTTTAGGATTACTGTTCATCGTCATGGGGAAGACGATGAACAATACCGAGCAAGGGTTGGATCTGGATAGGGTTCGGGTCAAATCCAACCCACCCGCAAATCAGGATAACCTAAATGACAGCGTATTGGTTATGTTTAAATTGAAATTGAAATTGGATTCAGCCTGTTTGGTTACGGTTATATGAAATTGGAATTCAATTCAGGTTTGTCCAAACCGTGGATAAGGGGGCCAATTGGGAATAGAAGGGATATCATATTCCGGTTCTTCATGGTCCAATGAACCGGATGGTTTAGGGTTTTTGAACTGGTTCAACTAAATGAACCCTAAAACCGGTTGGTTCTGAACCTTTTCTTTATAAAATCCTGTTTTGAACCCCAAACCTTTGCTAAATTACAGTTTGACCCCAACTGTTTTGTAAAATTATATTCTGGCCCAGCTTTTGGAAAAATTATGCATATAAGCCCCTGAAAAATAATTAAATAATTAATTTATTAATTAGGTAAAATTACTATTTTACCCTTGGACATTAAATTAGTCAAACGAAGTCCAAATTAAATAAATAAATAGTGTATTCTTACTATTTCGAGCATTCCGGACTTAATGGTGGAGTCTAATTGATAAAATTGAGTCCCGAAAAATATAAACACATAAATGTTAAATGATGGTATTGCTCCTAATACAATACGAAGCCCAAATGAAGCCCAAATGAAGTCCAAATTGGATGAAATTGATACCAATAGAAGCCCAAATAATTATGAACTCGTATATATGACTAAATAATGATTCGGGGATAGAATGTCATAAAATATAAATGACCAAAATATCCTTGAGTACGAGAAGTACAAGTAAAAGCTAAGAATTTACTATCATAAGCAAAATTATGAAAATTTAAGAGCTAAATAAGACTCCGGAACAGTCAACATACAAAATGAGGAATGACCGATGTGTCCCTATGACCAAAAGCAGATACCAAATGAAGTCCAAAAGACTTAAAAATTTACATATAAGATATGTGGAACATTCTGGGGACCATGATAGGTCCGGGGCAAGAAAAATAAATTACCATTTTGCCCCTGCATATGCTCGAAGCCAACTAAAAAGCTGCGAAGGTCTAAATTGACTTTCTTTGACGTTCCGAACCCAACAGTGAGGTACGTAATACCAAAATAGGTATTGAAAAATAAGTCACGTGAAAAATAAAAATTTATTAAGTTACCACAAGTGGACCGGTAAAACCAATCCTAGGAAATTAGGATACGTCGGGTCAAAATTAAATACAGAGCATCAACTTAGTGATGAATTGAAGTAGACGAGGAATTAATTGAAGTTTTGGTGAATTTGATTTTCTTAAGAAATACAAAGGAAAGGGAAAAGCCCACCAATAGTGCAAACCCAGGGAATCAAGGTGAGTAACCTTACATTTGAAGTGGAGATTTAATTCCACGGATTTGAATGATGTTTTAAATATCAAATTCAGTTTTTGCACCATTCCTGTTTTAAATATTCTGTTATGACATGCTTCATGAATAATTTTACTACTGTCTTTTTAAGATATACTTCAGCATGTCTAAGATTTCAATTTCGAATGTTATTAAATATTCTGAATTTGCATATTTCATGTATTTCAAGATCCTATCATGAGGTTACGAACTATATGTTTTGAATGCTCATAAATGCATCCACGTGAAGAAATTATGGGTTAAATGTTTTTTTAAATGTTAGATAAATTGTGTATAAGCACCACGAATTTTTGTTGAGTATCTTCGGAACTCAACCACGAAACGAATAAATGCCAGGTAGCAGGATCTAATCCCCCAAGCATATGAGATATCTCCACATAAAGCAAAACGGGAATCTGGTTCGAAACAGATTCCATTAATGAAAGTGATAAGGTGTGTGTTAAAAATGAAAACAGGCTTTTTCCCTCATTTTCACCATGCATATTTACATGATTTGAAATTCATATACTTTATGTGAAAAAGTAAATGTTAGCTTGAATACTTTAAATGTTTCAAAGCTATTGTTTAAAGAATGCATATACTCTATGTTCCAAGTATAAGAGCAATTGGTAGTGAGTATTTTATAAACTCTCACGTGCGATACCACTGCCAATTGAAACCCATGACAAATGTTGGATTTACTCACAGGGCTTCTCGAAGCTCACCCCATTCCCTAACATTTTTTAGGTACTAACGATAAGTGGGAGCCGTGCTCCATTTTGGGATAATGACTAATGGCTCTATAGGATTCTGGACTTTTGGGAAGTATTAGAATTTGTAGTTGGATGGATTTTGATGTAATAGACTTTGGACAACATGTACTAAGCCCTAGAGGCATTCGAATATGTAAAATGTATAAAACTTTAGAACTCTTATTTATGCTCTGAATTTATGTTCATGTGTACCGCTATGAAAAGCGGCAGTACCGGACCGATGCACGAAAGTTTTAAATAAGAAAAGAAAAGAAAAAGTTTTTCACACTTCCGCAAACCAAGGCCGCACTGCCATCCGATACTGCTGCTTATGTGAGCATTACCCTAAGGCTTCTAGGCTGAAAGGTGGCGGTCGCGATTCGAGATCTGCACAAGGTGGGTTTAAGGTTGTGACAGCAGTTGTCCAGGAAAATCACCTGCCGCATTCACTTGCTCAATGGGCTCCTCTTGAAAAGTTGGGCACATATCGGTTGGATGCCTTATTATCGAACAAATCCCACAATCCTTCGCCATTTGCATATTACCTACAGCCATTTGACGAACAAGAGAAGTTTGACTCGCAATTTGTTGTTCAAGGAAGGAAATAGTTACCTCATTAACATGCTTAGATAGAGGGTCAAGCCTAGTGCCAAATTGTTGAGAATTAGCCGCCATATTTGCAATCAAGTTTCTCGTGGCCTCGGGAGTTTTATTCACCAAAGCTCCTCCACTAGCAGCATCAATCATACTCCTATCAATGGGTAGAAGGTCCTCATAGAAATATTGGATAAGTAGCTGCTCACTAATTTGATTATGGAGGCAGCTTGCACATAATTTTTTGAAACGTTCCCAGTATTTGTGTAGGGACTCTCCGTTGTGCTGCCTTACACCAAATTTTTTTTCAAATGTTGGCCACCCTTGAAGCTGGGAAATATTTCTTCAAAAATAACCTCTTCATCTCGTTCCATGTGGTAATACTTCCAGAGGGTAGATAATAGAGCCAATCCTTCAAAGAAAATGCAAGGGCTCTTAATTTAATTTGCTTTTTAGTCATCCTCGTGGGTCTCATACTCGTGCATACTACATGAAACTGCTTTAGATGCTTGTGAGGATCCTCACCTGCAAGGCCATGAAAAGTGGGCAAGAGATATATTGTCCAGATTTTAATTCAAAAGTAGTATTAGCATCTAAAGTAGGGAACGTTATGCATAAGGGTTGTTGATTCAAATCAGGGATGGCAAGCTTTTTCAAAGTTCGATTTTCAGCCATGACTTCTAAATTAGAATCACTAGCAAATAGGGAATCAAGAGCTAGATTGTTCTCTTCATAATTTCTCCTAGCTTCCCTCCTTAACCTGCCAAATTTTTCTCTATTTCTAGATCACATTGCAAATCACCTTGATTAGAAGATCGAGTTACAGTAATAAACAATCAAGGAAACTCTAATAACCCTTGAAAAATAAATCAGAAAAAATCTAGAGTAATGAAAAAAAAATAAAAAATAAAAAATAAAAATAAAAATAAAATCTAGAGTAATGAAAATAAATAAATAAAAAAAATCTACGCTAAAACTCTTTTCACCTTGTTTGTTTGTTTTTTTTTTTTTTTTTGAATTAAGTTGCTTATATAAATTATAGTATTCCAAATCCTTCAAATAGCACTAAAAAGTACAACGACTATCGTTCCAGAAGATAATGATTCTTTCCTTAATTTAGATGCTTGCAAGATGTTTTATATCAAAATGTAGATGCATGCAGCTTATCAAAATATATAGAAGCTAGAAGGACCATTATCAGGCCACAAAGCCAGCATAACTGGAGCTCTCGCACCTTCCTCAGAGTCAAATTTCCTATGTTATATGTAATGTCACTTTTGACATATCTAGGATTAACACAATTTATAAGGAAAACAGGGAATTTCCTTGCTATGAGTTTGGTATAGGCATTTATGGCAGCTTTGGAAACCACTTCACGACGTCACGATGTTCCTATAAAACATTATATTGTCCTATCTTTTTTTTTTTTTTAAATTTCAAGAACAAAATAAGGATCACAAGAAGCACAAAAATCAACTAGAATCACTCCTTGGCAACAGCGCAAAAATTTGGTATGCTGTTGCCAGCAACCAAAAAATAAAACCTAAACTCCTAAAAATATATGTAGTAGGGCGAGTAAGGATCGTTCCCACGGAGAGTATCTAGCCCTAGTTTTATGCTACGTGAACAAGGAAGGGGGGGTTTGAGTATAACGAAAATAATTTTAAGAAAAACAACTAAGGAACAATTCAAATTAAAGTATCAAATTCAATCAAAAGAGAAAACATTGATTTAAGTCAACATCCACCATCGAAATTTTACAACTGATCATCGATGCAAGTATATATCAATTCACACTTTGAATATTCACCGTTAGAACTATTTTCCTATCTTTCCTTATTCGTGGTTAATTAGAAAACAAGCGATCTAATTAACCCTAACTACTAAACAACCCAAGACAAGCGCTAAAGATTTAATCTAGTAGCAACCTTAAAAATTAGAGAGATCGATGAAGCTAAACAACACATAGCACTAAGCGGTTGTATTTAACTTAGTCGAGTGTTCTTCCTAAGATCAAGTAATTTCTGACGCAGGAAATTATTAAATCTTAGTTGATTCACAAATTAGAGGGATCAAATAATTACGGATTTGATATCTAACCTAGCAGTAGATTGCAACGAATAATAAACTAGTAGGCCTCCTAATCATGAAAATAAGCACAGAAGAACATCTGATAGTTAAAACATAAATTGAACAATAAAAAAAAATTAGATCTCACGATTTTATTAATTCCGAGGTTTCCGTTTCCTTTGACCAATTATAAAAATTTAGCCACGCAAGGCCATGATGGAAACTTGAAGGAGAAGTTAGAAAAGAGGAGAGAGAGAGAGAGAGAGAGAGGTGTGCGTGTGTGAAATCTGATCTTTCCTCCCCCTTTTACACATTAATAACTAGTGTTGGAAGCCTACTAGAACTCCTAAAGCTATTCTAAGTACTATCCTAAAATAACAATACCCAAATCTAACTAATTAAGGAAAATATTAAAAATAAAATAAAGTCTAATATAACTAGGAAAGTGGTGTTTTCAGCTGGAATTTTCGTGCACTAGATCTAGAATTTCCAAAAATAAATCGCGTGGACCCGCGCATTAGATTTTCACGCAGCTAAGGAACATCAACAGTGCAGGTGCAGCTACTTAAAGCCAGATTTCGACTTTTATACAACCTGAATATCTCCAAACTCAAATAATGAAAGTTGTATAACTTTTTCTTAGATTTCCATAGCATCTTGAATCGTCTCAATCGGAGCTCGGATGAAAGAGTTATACCCAGATTACGAAGCGACATCGAAAATGTTCAAAATTGTCTAATTTGCTTCGTTTTGCACTTAGTGTAATATCTTAAAAATTTGAAATAAATAAAATGTCCCATTTTATTCGATAATGACGTATACATAATTTACAACAGCTAGAAATGACATAAAAATTAGATCAGAATTCTGTGCTATGTGTCTGTGTACAAATTGTGGGAATAAGACAACAACTAAATAAATTAAAATAAAAAGCAAGGAAAAGATGAAAGCTGCAGCAACCCTCTTTCAACAAGAGAAATAAAATGAAAAACTAATATATATATATATATATATGTATGTATATAGGATTTAGATCACGTGTGAGAAATTATCAGAATTTGGTAGAATATTCTAGCAACACTGACATAGGGTAACCGATATACTCCTTTCTAGATCCTTCCATTTGTTTATAAATTGCTACTGAACAATGCAAGGGAAGGGATTTTTGATTCCAGATCTTCACGATTTGATCTACACTTCCTGATCCTCACCTGCTTCTACTTCCTGATTCTTCCCATACTTCATTTCTCTGTATTTTTCTTTGTATCAACAACATCGATTAGGCTGGCTGATAGATCTCTGAAAAAATCGTTGAGGGCTGGTCAAGCTGGTCGATTTAAATATTGTAAACCAGCAAATTGATATAGCCGCATAGATCAGATTTTTGGGCAAAAGAAACAGCTTTGGGTTGCTAACGGGTGGAGCAGCGCAGTGGTTGAGCGACCTTAGCTCCAGATTTCTTGACTTCCTTCCTCTCTAATGATTTACCCAGTCTGAAAGCAGGTATAAATTCTCTGAATTAACAATCTCTAATAGAAATTTTTATTCTTGTTATAACAGTGATCTACTGCTTGGAAAACTGCAAATTTTGTGTAATCTGCAGCAAATAGGAAATTAATTATATTCTGCCCAATGCATGACCTGCTCACGCATAACCAATATAAAGGAAATTCCTAAATAATACATGTTGTCTTCTTCAAATCATCACTGTCAATAGGAAACTATGTGTAGGAAGGTGGTGCGGTACAGTAGCTCTGATCAGGCTACGTCTAAATGGTAAATTGATATGTATTGGTTTTAAAGAAACTGATTCGTAGAAGAATATATATTATATTATATTATATTATATTGATTGTGTAAAGGACCTTTGTTGGCAACTACAACTTGTAATTGGTTTCATTTGGAGCTGCTGCAACCTGTGCTCAAGTGTTTTATTTGATGCTATTTTATTGACTGGTCCAGCACATAGACCAGTCTCCAATTATTAATAAACCACATGATCAATCCACTTCTACCTTTTTCATGTGAACTTGTGTCTTTCCCAGTTTCTATTGCACCAGTGATGGGTAAGCCACCAATCTTTCCCACGCACCCAACTGCCTTGAAATGACTATCAATAACAGCCATTGGTGTTTATGTTTCAATTTATTTTGGATGAGATCTATATCATCTAATTATAAATTGATAGCAACCATAATTCCCAGCAAACCAGTAGCTACATGTGTGCTATAAGAGGTTGAGTTCTTGCATTGTACTCTGCAGGTTCTGGGAATTCTAAGAGAACTCCAATTTTAACAGATATACATTCTGTTAATTATTTCTCTATACTACCTTGTACTGAGATTGAATTAAGGTAGATAGGTGGGCAAAATAGATGATCTGATATTTGGGTTACATTATTGTGGCATTGAATTCATGCATATCTCACTTGGATCAATATAACTACAAATTAGTTAAGCAGTTAGTTTGCCATTTAGTGGCTGCGGGAAATTAGTAAAATAGGTAAAATACATTATCATCAATAATTGATGTCTGTGATTATTGTTCTAGGACTTTCGGATCTAGAATCAGCTGAAATGGAATCTGAACTAGTTTCAACTAACTGTGAGTAACTCGGACTCCTAACTTGGTGTATAAGCACTATATTGTCTAGATTTTTATACTGCATTGTTTATATACCGAACTGTTTTTATATACTAGACTATTTTAGTGCATATGCTTTCATGCATACTCCTTGCATTGCATTACATGTGGCATGATCCTATACTGACCCACTTCTGATATATTCTGTTGTAATTCTGTTCGAGTTTGTCTTGTTCTGCTATGCGTCATTCAGAATCTGCCCTATTTTGTTTTGTATATTGTGTTTACTCTGGGCCCTGCCACGGGATTGAGTATACCAGAGGATGGATGGCTGGCTATGAGGCGTGGTGAAATCAGCATCTGCTCAGTCCTGTTCTGTTCCGTCCTGATACTTGGATGGCTGGCTATAAGGTGTGGTGAACTCAGTATCCTAGTACTCAGGCATCCGTTCAATATTGTCTTGTTCCGTTATGATCTGACCCTAGGGGGTGGATGGCTGGCTATGAGGCGTGGTGAACTCAGCATCTAACATCACCTGGGGAAAGGATCAAGGCACACTTGTTGATATACGTTTGATTGTTAATCTGCTCTGTTTTGATTTGATCTATTTGAGTTGCACTGTTCTACTTGAACTACATTTGGGCATGCATTTTATGTGAATATCATGCATATATGAACTGGTTTTGAAACCTATGGTGGGAACCTACGTTACTCACTTGGCTTGTGTAAGCTCATCCTATTATTTTAACATTTTTTAGGTGAAGGCATTAATGGCAAGGATTGAGAAGGACTTAGAAGATAGATAGGCAGACATAATGATGATAAACCCATTTTTGTATTCTATTTCATTTTTGGATATTTTGTAAACAAGTGTAAAGATGTACTTCTTTTGTTAACTTGTGTATATAAATACAGAAATTAGTTAGATGCTCTGCCAAGTTAGTATGCATTCCTTGTTTTACTTTCTGCTGCTTTATATTTAAGTAATGAATGCATCACACTTTGGAAACTTCAAGTGAATGGCCTGAAGTTAGGATACCTATTGATATTTTTAATAAGCACAAGCCACAATGGGTGCCTAACTGGTTGGTCGCATATCGTAATTCGCATAGGGTGGGTTATGGGATGTGACACTTAGCGCCTCTATTTGCATCCTAAATCAAAATATAAGAATAATGAGAACATTTATGCACCAAATATGTATAAAAGACTAAACACTAAGGGAGAAAAATATAATATTTTGCATTCTCATCAATTTTACTCACTTGAATAGCCTGAGTCAATCCACCAGAATCCAACTGTCCATAAATCAGTGCCAATCAACTCCTTACTTGGGATGCTTCCCAGTCTACTAGTGTCATATCTTTGTGTCTTCTAATCCAATGGAGATAAATCTTGAAAAATAGTTAGATAAATAGAATGAGTTTAAACAAGCTCAGTGAGTAACATAGGTTCTTGCCATGGGTTTCAAAACTAGTTCATATAAATATGATATCAAATAAAATGCATGATCAAATGCAGCTCAAGTAGAACAAGCAGATTAGACCAAAATAGAACATATCAGAACAGATAGAACAAATTAGAACAGAGCCAGAACAGAATAGATTAGAACTGAACAGAACTAAAATGAGTATCAATCAATCAAAGGTATATCATCAAATGTGTTTGAACCTCTCCCAGTTTCCCATAAGCGGACTACTCGTGGGGCCTTCTGCCCTCTGGGATCAGATCAGGACGGAACATGATGTCTGAACCTCTCCCAACTGCTCATAAGCGGACTACTCGTGGGGCCTCTACCCTATGGGATCAGATCAGAGTGGAACATGATAGAATTGAGCATGACAGAAATAGAACAGAGTGCCAATCATACATATGAGCCTTTCCCAGCTGCCCATAAGCGAACTACTCGTGGGGCCTCTACCCTTTGCGTCATACTCTGGCATAAATCAAATCGCTTAATCCTGTAGTGGGCCCAAGAGTAGACACAAGATAGAAAAACAGAATTGAAACAGACTCCAAATGGCATATAATGGAATAGAATATACTTGAATAGAATCAGAATAGGACATATCAAAAGGCAGCACAGAATAGAATCATGCCACATGTAATGTAGTACGAAAAGGCATGCATGAAAACATATGCATTAAAACAGTGCAGTAAATAAAATAATACAGTATATGAAATAGTGCAGTATATGAATCTAGATAGTAGAGTAAATATACACCAAGTTCAGGAGTCCGAGTTACTCACAAATTATGCGCTTATCTCCATGTACAGATACTCTGATATTCTCTAGATACGTCAAACACATCCATGTATATCCTGAATAATCATCATCAATCACAGACAGATTAGAATTCAACCATTCATGAATTATTCATCATCTTAGGAGTCTATCAGATCCCCTAATTAGGTCCATTGGTCTATTACCCACTCATTAGGCTTTAACTTATGCTCTTAAGTTCCTTAAATAGGCTTAGTAGTTGTCAGGATTGTAATCTAAGTCATTTGGACTCCAGTCGTTATCAATTAAGTACTTATTTAACCTTAGGGGTAAAATTATAATTTTATCATTCTTGCCTCAGACCCTATCGTGGTCCTTAGAATATTCTATATATCTCATATATAAATTTCTAAGTCTTTTGGACTTTATTGGGTATCTACTTTGATCATTGGGACACATCGATCATTTCTCATTTTATACTTTGACTCTTCCGGAGTCTTATTTAGCCCCTTAATTTTCATACTTATATTTATGACAGTTACTTATATCAGGTTGGCCTTTATTAGGCCTTTATTTTCTATTTCTTGTACTTAGGGGTATTTTGGTCATTTCACATTTTATGATATTCTGACCCCAAATCCTTATTTAGTCATTGATAAGAGTTCACAGTTATTTGGGCTTCTATGGGTGTCAATTTCGTCCAATTTGGACTTTATTTGGGCTTCGTACTATATTAGGGGAATTTTGGTAATTTTACATCTTATGGTGGGACCACCCTGAAGTCCCCGGATGTTCAATCTGATATTTTCATTGTTTTAAGAACATCCAAAAATATTAAAATACCATTTTTTGGATTTTAATTTGGACTTTATTAGCCTTAGTTAAGGTCCAAGGGTAAAATAGTCATTTTACCTTATTTGTATAATAATTTAAATAATTATTTTAATTACTAAATTATTTCTTAGGGGTTCATTTGAATAGAATTCTCAAATTTTGGGCCATAACAGAATTACTCAGAATTTGTGGGTCAAATCGTAATTTATACAAGTTCTGGTTTTCGTATTTAACTTTAACCAGTGAACCTAGGGGGTTCAACAATCTAAACCCTAGACCAAACCCCTATAGTCCCTGAACCAGCCGGTTCAGGTTAGTCCAGAGAACCGATACAACCTATCTCTGTTATTGGCCTTATTCGCGTTACCTGATTTTAATTTCTTATTTTTGTCGCCAAACATTCCTGTTTCAATATTTTTTTTTTTTTTTTAAATCAAATCCTTCACACTTAAATGACGTAGTGTAACTTACCCAGTTAACCTCCGGTCGGGTTTCGCCCGACCCGATCGAAGTCTGACCCTACAGTCTTAAAAGAACCCGTCTTCCCCCACGATTTTTTGACAACTTCTCCGGCGCCGATGTCGGAACTGCAGATCATTTTTCCACTATTTCTCCCTGTTTTGACGCCCATGTTTGAGGGTTTTCATATCAACTTGATTCTAGGAATGTAATGACCTGACCCACATGGCAAGATATTGTCCGCTTTGGGGCCCATACCCCTCATGATTTTGTTCTTCGGCTTTCGCCCTAAAAGGCCTCTTACCATAAGGGGGTCCTTTTGCACTTATGAATAACCTCCGCTTTCCCTTCCTCAGGCGATAGTGGGACGAGGTGTCTTGTTCCTCCATCCACCCCTATGCAGGATTGACGTCCTCGTCGAAGGGCCTCTTCAGGCACACTTTCAGGCTGTGGTGCGCTTTGATACCACTTGTAACGATCTGACTCACATGGCAATATATTGTCTGCTTTAGGGGCCCATACCCCTCACGGTTTTGTTCTTAGGCTTTCGCCCAAAAGGCCTCTTACCATATAGGGGGTCCTTCACACTTATGAAAAAACCCCGCTTTCCCTTCCTCAAGTGATGTGGGATGAGGTGTCTTATTCCTCCATGTAATACCACGACCCAAAGTATAACACTAGAACTGAGGTAGGCCAGGGTCAACCGATGTGTGAACCGACTTATAAACTGAAAACGAAATATAACAAGTTAGTCCTTTTTTTCGTAATCCCGAATAACCAAGGGACTACCCGTACGAGGAAACGAAATTTCACCGGAACCCTACCAGATTGTTGTGGGGACGATGAACAGTGTTGTCCTGAAACGGACATTCATCTTGAGCAATCCCACACCAAAGCTATGTCGTTTAGAATGTTCATGTTTCAAAATTAAAACCTGAATTAGGAGCGTTTGGTGACAGAGTAAAGGGATTAGATTGGGAGTTGAAATAGGGCAAGGCTATCCTATCCTCAGTTACAGGCTATCTGTCGTTTGGCACCAAGAAATTTAGAAAAAAAAAATGTGCGCAGCTGCGCAGCCCCCACGAATTGAACCCTTGACCTCATGGAAGAAATAACCCAACCCAAACTGCTTTGACAGGCACACCCGTGTGACTTGTTGTGCCAAATATATATATATATATATATATACACACACATATATATATATATATATTATATTAACAATATTAAATTAATTTAATTAATTTAATAATAGTAAAATAATGCGCAGCCCAAATTAAACAAGTCAATAGTGTATTTTGACTATCTCGGGCATTCTGAGACCAATGGAGGGTTCCGTTTTATGAGATAGGGTCCCAAAAAATAAAAACAAGTAAAGTACGAAATGACCATTTTGCCCTTTTCAGTACAAATGTTCGAATTAAGTTCCACGAAAGCCTAAACTGACTTTCTTCGATATTCCGGACTCAATGGTAGAGTCTAAATAAGAAAAAGAGAAACTTATAGCAATGACATATAAAATTTGATGAATAATATAAACTATATATATATATATATATTAGACTGAGATGTATTTCTTGAATACTAGGAACGTCAAAGGGGAAAGAGAAGGATATTTGACTCTTTCGATTTTATTGTAAAGGTAAGTAAAATCCAATCTCTGTACGTGGCAAAGAGCTAGTTGTATTATGCATGTGTTTCTTGTTATTTTCCATATTGTGTTTATGTCTTCAGATGTTATTGAAATGCATTGATGCTTGTTCTAGTTCGCAAGTATTGCTATATTTTGAGCACGTGTTCACTATACAGTTTGATTATGATGCATGAATGATGTATAGTCCTATCTTATACTCTGATTATAGTTATGATCATTTCAAACATCATTGATTAAATGAGTTGCTGCACAGTCATAATGCCCATTCGATGCTACTAATCGACTATTATTATGAGTAGGCTTGGGTGTGCATGAGCAAGGCAGATAGAGGGATTTGATTGCAAAAGGGTAACGCCGAAGTCCTACTGTAGGCTGGGTATGCATGAGTAAGTCAGGTGGTCGGGCCTGTTTGCAAAAGGGTATGCCGAGTCCTACTGTAGACTGAGTATACATGAGCAAGTCAGGTGGTGAGATCTGTTTGCAAAAGGGTATGATGAGTTCTATTTATATATATATATATATATATATATATTAGACCATAGAAATCATTCTATACATTGTTGCATTCATTAGTTAAGTATAGTATGTTTCTAACAAATGAACATACGATTGTATCCCTAACATTGGACAATTATCTATCGTGGTATTACATTTACTGATTAGTCCAGATACCTATTAACGTTTTATATACATGATATCGTTGGACATTTGTTATTGCTATTATCGTGTGATGTGACTTACTGTTGTTGACTTCGTACCTTCTAGATTGGTTATCGTATTGCTATAAACTATGTTCCTTGTCATGTGAACCTCTTTATGTTGACCTGCCCTAGCTGGGCAAAGGAATTACTTATTGAGTTTTCATAGCTTATACATATACTACTTTGACTATTTCAGGTAGAACGCCACAGTTTGAGAGTAGGGATCAGAATTCTGAACAGGCGTAGGGCTGCTGCAGATATAAGTACTGTAGGGATTATTATGGTAGTAAAGTATAATACTTATCCTGTGTTCTCCCATCACCCCAAGTCTTGGGGTAGTCGTATTTGGAATTTTTGAGTCTGTATAATTATATGAACTTTAGTATTATAAGTGAATGAAAATTTTATCAAGTCTTCCGTTGCATATTTACTTACTGATTGCATGTTAAATAGCTCACATATGAATGTTAAGTTAAAGTAAAAAGGAAAAATTCGATTTGACAATTGGGTCGGATCGGTGTTGCGATGCCAGATCCGCACAGGGTGGGTTCGGGGCCGTGACAGCTTGGTATCCGAGCTCTAGGTTTGAAAACCATTATATAAAAGAGCTTTAGTGTTTTCATGGAGTCATGGAAGATAGGACTAGGAGTACTTATACTGTTAAGTCTAAAGTCAGTCTATAGATAAGAAACTAACTACATTCTTATGATGATTATTATTATTCTGATCATTGACATTTTTCAGTGAATGGTAAATACCCGAAGCTCTTATATAGCTACACGTTGATTTATACCCTCGTAATTACTATTAAGTTGGGATTTAGAGAACTGAACCCGTAGGCTACACATTGACTGTTACGATTCTCTCAAGGGAGATTATTACTAGATAAAATAAGTAAGAAGGAATAGTATTATTAGATTATGAGCACCCGAGTTTTGAGGAAAAAACTCAATTCAAGGGGGGTAGAACTGTAATACCCCGACCCAAAACATAACACTAGAATTGAGATAGGCCGGGTCAATCGATGTGTGAATTGACCTTATAAGCTGAAAACGAAGTATAACAAGTTAGTCATTTTTTAGCAATCCTGAATAACCGAGGGACTACCCGTATGAGGAAACATAATTTCACCGGAACCCAAATGGATTGTCGTGGGGACGTTGAACAATGCTGTCCTGAAACGACATCGTCTTGAGCAATCCCACACCAAAGCAATGTCATTTAGAATGTTCCTATTTTAAAATTAAAACCTGAATTGGGAGTGTTTGGTGACAGAGTTAAGGGATTAGATTGGGAATTGAATTAGGTCAAGGATATCCTATCCTCAGTTACTGGGCTATCCGTTGTTTGGCACCAAGATATTTAGAAAAAAAAATGCGAGTAGGGGTGCAGCCCCCACGAATTGAACCCCTTACCTCATAGAAGAAATGACCCAACCCAAACAGCTTTGACAAGCACACCCGTGAGACTTGTTATGCCAAAATATATATATATATATATATATATATTAACAGTATTAAATTAATTTAATAATAGTAAAATAATGCGAAGCCCAATTAAACAAGTCAACAAGTGTATTTTAACTATATTAGGGCATTCTGAGACCAATGGAGTGGTCCGTTTTACTAGACGGGATCCCAAAAAATAAAGACACGTAAAAGTGTAAAATGACCATTTTGCCATTTTCAGTATAGATGTCCGAATTAAGTTTCACAAAAATCTAAACCGACTTTCTTTGATATTCCTGGACTCAATGGTAGAGTCTAAATTAGCAAAAGAGAAACTTATAGTAATGATGCATAAAATTTGATGAATAGCATAAACTATGTATATAGTAGACTGAGATGTATTTCTTGAATACTAGGAATGTCAAAGGGGAAAGAGAAGGATATCTGACTCTCTTGATTTTATTGTAAAGGTACGTAAAATCTGATCTCTGTACGTGGAAAAGACCTAGTTGTATTATACATGTGTTTCTTGTTAATGCCATATTGTGTTTATGTCTTTAGATGTTATTGAAATACATTGATACTTGTTTTAGTTCGCAAGTATTGCTATATTTTGAGCATGTGTTCACTATACAGTTTAATTATGATGCATGAATGATGCACAGTCCTATCTTATACTCTGATTAGAGTTATGATCATTTCATATATCATTGATTAAACGAGTAGCACACAGTCATAATGCCCATTCGATGCTATAATCCACCATTATTATGAGTAGGTTGGGTGTGCATGAGCAAGGCAGATAGAGGGATCTGATTGCAAAAGGGCACGCCGAGTCCTACTTTAGGCTGGGTATGCATGAGTAAGTTAGGTGGTTGGGCCTGTTTGCAAAAGGGTATGCCGAGTCCTACTGTAGACTGAGTATACATGAGCAAGCTACTTGGTGAGATTTGTTTGCAAAAAGGTATGCTAAGTTCTACTTATATATATATGACCATGGAAATCATTCTATACATTGTTGCATTCATTGGTTAAGTATATTATGTTTCTAATAAATGAACATACGATTGTATCCCTGATATTGGACAATTATCTATCATGGCATTACATTTACTGGTTAGGCCTAGATACCTGTTGACGTTTTATATACATGATATCGTTGGATATTTGTTGTTGCTATTATCGTGTGATATGACTTATTGTTGTTGACATCGTACCTTCTTGATTGGTTATCGTGTTGCTATAAACTCTGTACCTTATCATGTGAACCTCTTTATGTTGACCTGCCCTAGTAGTGCAAAGAAATTACTTATTGATTTTTCATAGCTCATACAGATACTACTTTGACTATTTTAGGTAGGATGCCACAGTTTGAGAGTAGGGATCAGAATCTCGAACAGGCGTAGAGCTGCTACAGATATATGTACTGCAGGTATTATTTGGTAGTAAAGTATAGTACTTGTCCTGTGTTCTCCTATCACCCCACGTCTCCAGGGGTAGTCGTATTTGAAATTTTTGGGTATGTATAATTATATGAACTTTAGTATTATAAGTGAATGAAAATTTTATCAAGTCTTCCGCTGCATATTTAATTACTGATTGCATGTTAAATAACTCAGATACGAATGTTAAGTTAAAGTAAAATTGAAATATCTGGTTCGACAATTGGGTCAGATCGGTGTTGCGATGCCAGATCCGCATAGGGTGGGTTCCGAGTCGTGACAGCTTGGTATCAGAGCTCTAGGTTTGAAAACCATTAAGTAAAAGAGCTTTAGTGTTTTCATGTTGTCATGGGAGATAGGATTAGAGTACTTATACTGTTATGTCTAAAGTCAGTTTATAAATAAAAAGCTAACTACATTTTTATAACGAATATTATTATTCTGATCATTGACATTTTTCAGTGAATGGTAAATACCCGAAGCTCTTATAATGCTACACGTTGATTTATACCCTTGTAATTACTATTAAGTTGGGATTTAGAGAATTGAACCCTTAGGCTACACATTGACTATTACGATTCTCTCAAGGGAGATTACTACTAGATAAAGTAAGTAAGAAGGAATAGTATTTCTTAGATTACGAGCACCCGAGTTTTGAGGACAAAACTCAATTTAAGGGGGGTAGAATGTAATACCCCGACCCAAAACATAACACTAGAACTGAGATAGGCCGGGTCATCCGATATTTGAACCGACTTATAAGCTGAAAATGAAGTATAACAAGTTAGTCCTATTTTAGTAATCTCGAATAACCGAGAGACTACCCATACGAGGAAACAGAATTTCACAGAAACCCTACCAGATTGTCGTGGGGACGATAAACAATGCTATTCTGAAATAGCACCGTCTTGAGCAATCCCTTTTAAAATTAAAACCTGAATTAGGAGCGTTTGGTGATAGAGTTAAGGGATTAGATTAGGAATTGAATTAGGGCAAGGATATCCTATCCTCAGTTACGGGCTATCCGTCGTTTGGCACCAAGATATTTAGAAAAAAAAATGTGCGCAAGGGCGTAGCCCCCACGAATTGAACCCTTGACCTCATGGAAGAAATGACCCAACCCAAACCGTTTTGACAGGCACGCCTGTGTGACTTGTTGTGCCAACATATTATATATATATATATATTAAATATTAACAATATTAAATTAATTTAATTAATTTAATAATAGTAAAATAATGGGAAGCCCACATTAAACAAGTCAGTAAGTGTATTTTGAGTATCTCGGGCATTCTAAGACCAATGGAAGGGTCCATTTTATGAGATGGGGTCCCAAAAAATAAAGACACGTAAAAGTGCAAAATAACCATTTTGCCCTTTTCAGTACAGGTGTCTGAATTAAGTTCCGCGAAAGCCTAAACCGACTTTCCTCGATATTCCGGACTCAATGGTAGAGTCTAAATTAGCAAAACAGAAACTTATAGCAATGATGCATAAAATTTGATGAATAGCATAAACTTTGTATATAGTAGACTGAGATGTATTTCCTGAATACTAGGAATGTCGAAGGGGAAAAGAGAAGGATATCTGACTCTCTCGATTTTATTGTGAAGGTAAGTAAAATCCGATCTCTGTACATGGCAAAGACCTAGTTTTATTATGCATGTGTCTCTTGTTATTGCCATATTGTGTTTATGTCTTCAGATCTTATTGAAATACATTGATGCTTGTTCTAGTTCGCAAGTATTGCTATATTTTGAGCATGTGTTCACTATACAGGTTTGATTATGATGCCTGAATGATGTACGGTCCTATCTTATACTTTGATTAGAGTCATGATAATTTCATACATCATTGATTAAACGAGTGGCGCACAGTCATAATGCCCATTCGATGCTATAATCCACCATTATTATGAGTAGGTTGGGTGTGCATGAGCAAGGCAGATAGAGGGATCTGATTGCAAAAGGGCACGCCGAGTCCTACTTTAGGCTGGGTATGCATGAGTAAGTTAGGTGGTCGGGCCTGTTTGCAAAAGGGTATGTCCGAGTCCTATTGTAGACTGAGTATACATGAGCAAGTCAGGTGGTGAGATCTGTTTGTAAAAGGGTATGCTGAGTTCTATTTATATATATATATATATATATATATATCAGACCATGGAAATCATTCTATACATTGTTGCATTCATTGGTTAAGTATATTATATTTCTACTAAATGAACATACGATTGTATCCCTGACATTGGACAATTATCTGTCGTGGCATTACATTTACTGGTTAGGCCAGATACCTGTTGACGTTTTATATACATGATATCGTTGGATATTTGTTGTTGCATTATCGTGTGATGTGACTTACTGTTGTTGACATCGAACCTTCTTGATTGGTTATCGTTTTACTATAAACTGTGTACTTGTCATGTGAACCTCTTTATGTTGACCTGCCTTAGTAGAGTAAAGAAATTACTTACTGAGTTTTCATAGCTCATACAGATACTACTTTGACTATTTCAGGTAGGACGCCACAGTTTGAGAGTAGGGATCAGAATCCCGAACAGACGTAGGGCTGCGGTAGATATATGTACTGTAGGGATTATTTTGGTAGTAAAGTATAGTACTTGTCCTGTGTTCTCTCATCACCCCACGTCCTCGGGGTAGTCGTACTTGGAATTTTTAGGGTCTGTATAATTATATGAACTTTAGTATTATAAGTGAATGAAAATTTTATCAAGTCTTTCGTTGCATATTTAATTACTGATTGCATGCTAAATAACTCACATATGAATGTTAAGTTAAAGTAAAAAGGAAAAATCTGGTTCAACAATTGGGTTGGATCGGTGTTGCGATGCTAGATCTGCACATGGTGGGTTTCGGGTCGTGACAGCTTGGTATTAGAGCTCTAGGTTTGAAAACCATTAAGTAAAAGAGCTTTAGTGTTTTCATGGAGTCATGGGAGATAGGACTAAGGAGTACTTATACTGTTAAGTCTAAAGTCAGTCTATAATATAAGAAGTTAACTACATTCTTATGACTATTATTATTATTTTGATCATTGACATTTTTAGTGAATGGTAAATACCCGAAGCTCTTATATAGCTACACGTTGATTTATAACCTTGTAATTACTGTTAAGTTGCGATTTAGAGAACTGAACCCTTAAGCTACACATTGACTATTACGATTATCTCAAGGGAGATTACTACTAGATAAAGTAAGTAAGAAGGAATATTATTTCTTAGATTATTAGCACTTGAGTTTTGAGGACAAAACTCAATTTAAGGGGGGTAGAATGTAATACCCCGACCCAAAACATAACACTAGAACTGAGATAGGCCAGGTCAACCGATGTCTGAACCGACTTATAAACTGAAAATGAAGTATAACAGGTTAGTCATTTTTTAGTAATTCCGATTAATCAAGGGACTCCCCATACGAGGAAACAGAATTTCACCGGAACCCTACCGGATTTTCGTGGGGACGTTGAACAGTGCTGTCCTAAAATGGCATCGTCTTGAGCAATCCCACACCAAAGCTACGTCTTTTAGAATATTCATGTTTTAAAATTAAAACCTGAATTAGGACCGTTTGGTGACAAAGTTAAGGGATTAGATTGGGAATTGAAGTAGGTCAAGGATATCCTATCCTCAGTTACATGCTATCTGTCGTTTGGTACTAAGATATTTTGAAAAAAAAATGTGAGCAAGGGCGCAGCCCCCACGAATTGAATCCCTAACCTCATGGAAGAAATGACCCAACCCAAACCGCTTCGACAGGCATGCCCGTGTGACTTGTTGTGCCAATATATATATATATATATATATTATATTAACAATATTAAATTAATTTAATAATAGTAAATTTAATGCGAAGCCCGAATTAAACAAGTTAATAAGTGTATTTTGACTATCTCGAGCATTCCAAGGCTAATGGAGGGGTCCGTGTTACGAGATAGGGTCCCAAAAAAATAAAGACACGTAAAAGTGTAAAATGACCATTTTGCCCTTTTTCAGTACAGATGTCTGAATTAAGTTCCGTGAAAGCCTAAACTGACTTTCTTCGATATTCCAAACTCAATGGTAGAGTCTAAATTAGGAAAAGAGAAACTTATAGCAATGATGCATAAAATTTGATGAATAGCATAAATTATGTATATAGTAGACTGAGATGTATTTCTTGAATACTAAGAACGTCAAAGGGGAAAGAGAATGATATCTGACTCTCTTGATTTTATTGTAAAAGTAAGTAAAATCTGATCTCTATATGTGGCAAAGACCTAATTGTATTATGCATGTGTTTCTTGTTATTGCCATATTGTGTTTATGTCTTTAGATGGTATTGAAATACATTGATGCTTGTTCTAGTTCGCAAGTATTGCTATATTTTGAGCATGTGTTCACTATACAGTTTGATTATGATGCATGAATGATGTACAGTCCTATCTTATACTCTGATTATAGTCATGATCATTTCATACATCATTGATTAAACGAGTGGCGCACAATCATAATGCCCATTCAATGCTACAATCCACTATTATTATGAGTAGGCTGGGTGTGCATGAGCAAGGCAGATAGAAGGGACCTGATTTCAAAAGGGTACATCAAGTCCTACTGTAGGCTGGGTATGCATGAGTAAGTCAAGTGGTCGGGCCTGTTTGCAAAAGGGTATGCCGAAGTCTTACTATAGATTGAGTATACATGAGCAAGTTAGTTGATGAGATCTGTTTGCAAAAGGGTATGCTGAGTTCTACTTATATATATATATATATATATATATCAGATCATAAAAATCATTTATACATTGTTGCATTCATTGGTCAAGTATATTATGTTTCTAATAAATGAATATACGATTGTATCCCTAACATTGGACAATTATCTGTCGTGGCATTACATTTACTAGTTAGGCCAGATACTTGTTGACGTTTTGTATACATGATATCGTTGGATATTTGTTGTTGTTATTATCGTGTGATGTGACAGTACTGTTGTTGACATCGTACCTTCTTGATTGGTTATCGTGTTGCTATAAACTATGTACATTGTCATTTGAACCTCTTTATGTTGACCTGCCTTAGTAGTGCAAAGAAATTATTTACTGAGTTTTTATAGCTCATACAGATACTACTTTGACTATTTTAGGTAGGATGCCACAGTTTGAGAGTGGGGATCAGTATACCGAACAGGCATAGGGCTGTTGCAAATATATGTACTGCAAGGATCATTTTGGTAGTAAAGTATTGTACTTGTCCTGTGTTCTCTCATCACCCCACGTCCTAGGGGTAGTCGTATTTGTAATTTTTTGGCCTGCATAATTATATGAACTTTAGTATTATAAGTGAATGAAAATTTTATCAAGTCTTCTACTGCATATTTAATTACTGATTGCATGTAAAATAACTCACATATGAATGTTAAGTTAAAGTAAAAAGGAAAACTCTAGTTCGACAATTGGGTCGGATCGGTGTTGCGATGCCAGATCCACACAAGGTGGGTTCCAGGTCGTGACAAGGAACCTCAAGGTCTCATTTAGAATAGTTTTGGACCCTAAAAATTACACTTTTCGACACCCAGAAATGTTTTCTGGCCATGCACCGACGTTGGGTTTTTGACCATATAATGGTCATTTTTTTAACCATTTTGCATCATTCCAAGTGAGTTAGACTCCTGATACTATTCTCTAAATTATTTCCATGCACAAAACCGAGGTTGTTTAACTTTCAATATTTCATATTTTTTGACAGCGAATTACAAAGGTAGATTCTTAGGTTTTTCTTTCAATTTTCTTATTGAACGTTAGCTTCTAATCATTTTAAAACCAAAGAGAAGGAAGTTGAGTAGTTACCTTAGCCTTTTGTCCAAGTTTGGAAGCTCATCTCTCTCACCATCCATGGTAGTTTCACTATAGCAGTTCTCTATCTCTCTCTTCCTCTTGCTTCAGCATTCTGTAGCAATCTCTTTTACCTTTCACTATGTATTTTAACCGTCCATATGTATCTATATATATAGGTGTCATTCCGAATACTGTAGAAGTTTTCTGGTTGTCACTTGTAGACTTCCTGAAACTAAAAGCTTTATGCTAGAAGCTTCTTCAATGTCAGTTATGTATGGCTTCTAAAAATTTATACCCTTTATAGCAGCTTCTGCTGCAACTACCCCCCAACATATATATATATATACACACACACACACACACACTCTAGTTGGTCTATCCTTGTAGCTGAGCTAGAAGCTTCATGGCTCAAAGATTTTTGAGGTCACCTTTCAGCAGCTTCTTCTTGGAAGTTTCTGGTATGTGTGTGTATATATATATATATATTTTATATTATATATACATATATTTTATACACACATATATGGCTCATGTACACTACACTAATTGATACACATATATACGTTTTAAAGTACCATATACACGTGTACATAGAGTAGTTTTCAGTACTCTTCCCGTATTAATATTTTATTCCATAAAATATCAAGTTATAACATACCGGTAAATTTTGCATAAAGTTGGGGCTCAGTGTCATCATTACTTATTTTATCAGTTTTGGGTCTCTGTTTGTGTCTTATATTGTATTCATATTATTTTCATACTTAACTCCCGTATTGACCTCATTTGGTCAATTTTCTGAGCATACATCATTTTTGATGTTTTGGATTCATTTCATATCTTAGAATAATCAATCTCGTTATTGTGTTTTGAGCCATTTCGAACATAATCATCACATAACCTATCTTTCTTAGGTCGGGGTGTAGTCTGGGTCATGTCGAATTTTTGGGGTATTACATGGAAAATAATTTTGCATGTATATGCACATGTTTGAAAATTCATGCAAATAAATACATATCTACATAAATAGAATATTATATATTGAAGGTATGGAATATATATATATATATGTGTGTGTGTGTGTGTGTGTGCAACATAATGTTGTAACTTAAGTATGTAAAAAATGAAACATATATATACATGTTGAATGAAACACATATAAGGATATGAGGTGGCAATATAGTATGAGACGGTGAGATGAAAGCTTTCAAGCAATACACTTGTAACTTAAGTATGTAAAGAATATATATATATATATATTATAAATGTATTCTCAAAGGTGGCGCAAGTGTGAAGGCCAATACGTGAGGTAGTTAACCTTCATACAAGAATCAACGAGAAAGTGGCACCCATATGGTGTCAATGTACATGGTTATATATATATATATATATATATATATACACAAAATGAGAGATGGACTATATATATATATATAAGAAATCAAGAGGAGACCAATCGGGGGAGCCATAGCTTCATGCATATTTGTAAAACATTGGGAATGGAGTAAGCATTGAGATTGAATCCGAAGGAAGAGAATGAGAAAGAAAGAGAAAGAGAAGAATAGAGAGATGAAACCTCAACTACGAGAGGGAAACAAAGGAGGAAATTAAATCAAGTAAGAACTAGCCATAATTTTATAATTTATCTATCATCATACATAAATAGAAGATTTAAAGAAGAAGAAAATAAGATATAAAATCACTAGAAAATAGTAGAACCACAATTAACGAACCTTAGTTGTAGAACTAGGTCGGCCTAAAATGAGAATTGAATCGCGTTTTGTCTATAAGGGTTGAAAGATAATTGGAAATTCTAAACTGATTATCTTCGACACTCCGGATTTAACGGTGACATCATTTTGAGAAAAATAAGACCTAGTAACAAACTGAAAACTGTCCAAGAAAGAGCTCTAAGTTAATGATTAAATTATATGATGCTTTAAATAAGTATATAACAAGACCTTGAATTGTGATTATAGGGACCTTCAACTAAATGAAGGATTTTGGGTATAATGTCACATCCCAAAACCCACCCTATGCGGATTTAGGACATGCGACCGGCCAGTTAGGCACCCATCGGATTTTTTTTTTTTGAAATTAAAATGCCGACGGTAATCCTAACCACAGGCCATTCACCGGTAACTTCCAAGTATAATGCATTCAATACATATAAGTTAAGCAGCGGAATTAACAAGGAGAATGCATATTCACTTGGCAGAGCAACTAGTTATATCCATAGCTGAGATTATAAAGTTTGATTACAAAATCATGCCATTGTACGTTTGCTTATACAAAAATATCCAAAATGAGAGGGGATACAGAAATGGAATTAAGTTTGTAAGTCTTCAGATTAATCCCCTAAGTTCCCAGCCGGCTAATCCTGGCCGCTAGATCCTTCACCTGAAAAATGTTAGGGAATGAGGTGAGCTTCGAAAAGCCCAATGAGTAACACAGGTTCCCTGTCATGGTTTTCAAAACTAGTTCTTGTTTATAAATCACACAGATGGTTCAGAATATTTCAGAAATAGCAGTTCTATAAATCCACTTAAATACAGCTCAGTAAAAACAGGTTCAGACAGACAGGATGTCAATGTATCAACAGGAGTACAGATAATGAAATCAAGGAACAGGACAGATAAGAACTGAGCGGAACAGAACAGTAAAACAGAATAATGACAATCAAGTAGTACAGTATACTTATGCCATACCGCTCAAGACTGGAGTGGTACCAAGAGTAAGACGCAACAGTACGGAACATGTTTGGAACAACTATATGTATATAACATAACAGAACAAAAAAACTGGACATAGTAAAAATCATGCATTTAAGCATATGCGTTCAAACAGTGTAGTTTATAAGACGGTACAGTGAATCAAAATATAGTAACTAGACGGTGTAACTTATACACTAAGTCAGAGGTTCCAAGTTACTCATCTTTAAGTCTCGGAGTGGGTGTTACCGTTTGTGCCTTCCTTTCTCTTTTAAGCCTAAAACATAATTTAATGTGTCAGGATGAATTTCATTTAATTTATTACTCTTCTGGTAGTTTCATGACTTCACATATTTTTCTGTATTTTTTTACGTAATATGGGCCTTTCCATTAGGTCCAGAACGTCGAAGAAAGTCAATTTAGACTCTCTCAGCTTTTTATTTGGCTTCAGGTACATCAAGGGTGTTTTGGTTATTTTACAGTTGTAATACCCCGACCCAAAATGGCACGAATATCGAGGCAGTCGGGTCGGGCAACACTATATCAATTGTACTTGGAGCTGTTTAATCCTATATTTTATGAATATCAAAATACAAATATATGTGTATTAAATGGATGTATATTATGTATTTATACATTATTATAATATAGGATATATGTATATATATATATTGTATATAAAATAAAAATATCAAAACCTACTCCACCTAACCTATACCTATAGGTATGGAGAGGGGTATGGGAGAAATCAGAAAATCATGAAGGAGGGCATGGTCAGCCATGCTTTGTTGAGTGTGGATGGGGCAAAGAAATATAAATATATATTTTATATGAAAGTGTATATACATCTCTTTGTGTGGGAGTGAGGAAATCAGAGAGAGAGTGTGACAGCCTCCATATCCAGGTGGCCAAGCCACTAATTTTAGGCACGGTTGAAGAAGAATTAGAGAGAGAGAGAGCAGTAGAGAGAGAGAAAGAAAAGTTTTGGAAGAACCGAAATCTTCAACAGGCAATCAATCTATCCTTGATGCGTTCGTTTTCTAATATGTTATTGTATATCTTTGTAGAATACATATTAGATCAAAATATGAAACAAAAACGTGAAGGAAAACCAAAAACTAGAAAACTTAGCTTCGGTCAACAATGGCAGATTGTAGTAGGTCCATTTGATTGCGATTTTAGGACTTAAAATGGGTAGCCAAGTTCATTAGGAGCCCAACGGAATTTGAACCATCTAAAACGGTTGAGAAATGGCCATTTTATGGCCGATTATCCTTCGCCGGTGCAACGCCGGAAAAATCAGAAAATGGGTGTCAAAACCAGTAGTGTTTGGGGCCAAAATCTGTCCTAAACTACTCCTTGAAACCTTAGGATGCTTTTGGTACAAAAACCGTAAATTTTGGGCTTCAAAATGGTGTAAAATCGTGGGTTGGCCGAGATTCCGGTGACCGGAATTGACAGGGACGACCGGGGAAGACCACCGGAAAAACGGGGGGCCATGTCGGGTCAAGATGGGACCGGATCCGGGTCGGGTCGGGTCGGGACCCGACCGGATCCAACGGGGCAATGAAACTGCACCGTTTCATTAAAGTGGTTTTAAAATTTTAAGTTAGGGCTGACGTCATCATGACATCAGCATGACCTCTTGAACCGGTTCTCTAAGTTAGCCTGAACCGGCTGGTTCAGTGCATAACCGGTTCGATCTAGGGTTTTGTTAAGTGAACCCTCTGGTCCAAAGTTTTAATTAAAAACAAATAAACCAAAACTTATGATATTTACAGTTTGGCCCCAACTATTCACCCTATTCCAAATCTGACCCAGACTTTGGAGAATTATTTCAAAAACACCCCTGGAAAATAATAAAATAATAAAATAAATTATTTAAATAATTTATTAAATAGGTAAAATTACCATTTTACCCCTGAGTCACAAATAAGTCAAATGAAGTCCGAACGGGGCGAATGAATAGTCAAACTTTATTATCTCGGGCATTCCGGATCTAATGGTGGGACCCGTTTTACGAGACGGGACTCCGAACACTAAAATACAATGAGAACAAGTCTTAAAATGACCAAAATACCCCTGTGTCCTGACAAGGCAAGTTATATGGGTATTCTTACTATCTCGGACCCACTGAATCCAACGGTGAGGTCAAAATTATAAAAAGAGGTTCCGGGAATAAAAGTACCTATAAAGTACAAAAGACAGTTTTGCCCTTTTTAATCCGGACGTCTGATTTAAGATCTGTAAAAGCCTAAACTTATTTTATTCGACGTTCCGAATACAATGACGACATCTAAATCAGTAATAGAGATACCGATAGCCAAGATTAGCAAATTTGAATATCGAGTATGGTTCGATTACAGTTATAGACTGAGTTATTTTCAATTGACAGGCACGTCAAAAGAGAAGGGGAAGGAGACTTTAATTAGTTGAACTACTGAGAATCATTTTTGAGGTAAGTAATTCTGACGCTTTAATATGGGTTATTCCCAGCCAATCACGTTATTGTTCATATGCTGCCAATTTGTACTCCATTACTACCTGATGCACTTGATTTGAGCCAATCGACTTGTAGATATCAGTTTACCTGATTTTGGATTTGATTTGCTTGCTCACATCACTTTGAGATTGATCATTGATATTTGAATATTATTACACTATCGTACCATGACCTAGTCTTGAGATACATTCTACTGATTCCATACACTTCGTGTTTTGTTGTTTATGATATCAAATGTTGGTACGATTGTACATCTTGTATGGGATTTTGTCGGTCATGATATTTGGTGTGTACTCGGGGTTGTGCTCAGTCACAATGACCCATCCATTCACAGATTGCGTGGGGGAAAAGACCCATTAGGGTCTGTTACGTCCTACGGGACCTGTATTAAAAAGAGCTCTAACGCTTTTCAGAGAGCCCGAGGAACCGTGGCGGATCTGAGCATGCGTTTTAGTGGGGTATGCCTGGCCCTGGGTGATTCACGTATATCTGGGTTATTTGAATTCGATGTTGACTTATTCTTGTTTTTATTGTATGATCATACTTTTTATACTCGGTGAAATGATCATTCTGTTGCAAGCATGGTATATCTTTGATTGGCTAACGTATTGTTGTGGTAGCAATCCATCATGATAGGCCAGATCCCAATTTCATTTGGCTTTGTTATTGACTCTTGTATTATATTGTGGGATATGCCTTTTGGACCCTCGGGTCAATGTTCTGCACATTTTGGTGACTGGCTACGTCTTCATTATTGTTCACTGGGCTATCTGTTATTCCTTGTTCTATCATTTCATTGGACAAACCCGAACCCACATTAAAGCCAGGAAATTACTTATTGGGCTATTAGCTCACCCCCCCTCCCTTAAATTTTTCAGGACAACAAGAAATCGGGGAACCCTCAGGCACTCCAGGGATTTAGACGCTACTAGTTACTGGTAGCTGTTTTGGCGAGTTTTATATTAAGTTGAATATTGTCAGGTCTTAATACTCCCATGTCACCACGGTCCTGTTTGTTGGTTTTGTTTTTGAAGGATCTGTATTTAACACTTATAATTTTTGGACATGCATCAAATGGTGAACTAACTGTGCTATCAGATATTTTAATGATTAAGAAATGTTTTTGTTAAAACTTTACCCAGCATTTTAGATCCTTTTGGATGGGGAACGGCCCATGGGCCGCGGACCCGGGTCACGGACCCCTAATCCGCATAGGGTGGGTTCTGGGTCGTGACAGAGTGGTATTAGAGCATATGGTTCTAGTGGTCCATGGGAGATTAAGATTGAAGTATTACAACTCGCTAAAGTCTGAGGGTCATAAGTCTAGAGGTCAATTAATTACCCAAGTTTTGTGGACTGTCCTTTTTGCAGTGTATGGTGCAGACTCGTAGTAGGGCCATGGAGTCTGACCGAGAGCGCATGGATCGTATGGAGGAGATCCTGAATCGGGTGGTGGAGATGATGCCCCAAATGCAGGCCCAGGCAAATGGGCCAATGCCACCGAATAATCCCCCGGCCCCAGAGGATAGACCCAAACGTGAGGAGGACCCCACTTACTTTTATAAACGGTTTCAGAATATGAAACCGCCTACGTTCGATGGAAAAGGGGGACACTCAGCAGCCGAAGAATGGATGCTTGGAATGGATAAGGTTTTCAAAATTATGACATGTACAGACACTCAAAAAGTGGGCTATGCCACTTATATGCTGACGGGGGCAGCACACATGTGGTGGCTTTTGCAGGAAGCCCGGGAACCTAATATGGCTTGGCCACGATTTGTGGAGATTTTCAATCAGAAGTATTTCCCTCGGGAAATTCAAAATCAAAAGGCCGCTGAGTTTATCACCCTTCAGCAGGGAGGCATGTCTGTTGAGGAATACGAGACCAAGTTTACCGAGCTGGCCAGATTTGCCCCAAATGTTATAAATACGGAAGAAAGAAAGGTCCGCAAGTTTGAAAGCGGCCTCAGATGGGCCATTAAAGATAGGATTCGGCCTCACCGACTCAGTACCTACGATGAGGTAGTGGAAACCGCCATGATCATAGAACAGAGCGGGGAGGAGTTTGCAAAAAGACGGAAGAATCAGAGGCCTGGGAACCACAAGAGTAAGGGGCAGGGATCTTCATTTTCTGGTACTGGCACGGGATCACGTAATTTTAGTACGGGTTCTGGTCAGAAGAAGGCCAAGTCACAAGACGGGGGGCGCGTCTAAATGTCCTACCTGCCAGGGATTTCATAAAGGACCATGCTATCGTGACACCAAGGCCTGCTTCAATTGTGGACAAGTCGGGCACTTCAAGAAGGACTGTCCCAAGAACAACAAGTCAGTGGTCAATACTGCATCAGTTGCATCGGCTTCTGTGACGAAACCCCAGCAGAAGAGTGGAGGACCCAGGATTGAGCAGCAGCAACCGGGGAGGGTCTTCGCTATTACACCAGGGGATGTGCAGGCCACTACCTCGGTAGTTGCAGGTACCATTACAATTTGTTCTCAGCCTACACATGTCTTATTTGATACTGGGTCCACACACTCGTTTATATCACCGACATTTTCTAATAGAATAAACATGGGAGCCAAACCCCTAGGTTTTGTGTTGACTGTCACTGTACCATCGGGGGAGTCATTATTTGGAGATACTATCTATAGATCTTGCGGGGTTGAGATTATGGGTATTCAGTTCATGGCGGACCTGATACCCTTAGAAATCTGTGGATTTGATGTGATTCTAGGCATGGATTGGTTAACTGCGAATCATGCCACAATTGATTGTGAAGCTAAGAAGGTTCAAATACAGGGCCCAGGGCAACAGAAGGTTATCTTTGAGGGGACGGGAGTAGTCACCCCGCCATATTTTGTCTCTGCCATTCAGGCCAGACGCTTGCTCCAAAAGGGGTGTCATGGGTTTTTGTGTAGCATCATGGATGCCCACTCACAAGAGCCTATTCTGGATCAGATCCCAGTTGCCCGGGAGTTCCCTGATGTATTTCTTGATGACCTTCCTGGCATGCCCATAGACCGAGAGATCGAGTTCTGTATTGATGTGATTCCCGGTACGACACCAGTGTCTAAAACCCCATACAGAATGGCACCGACTGAGCTGAAGGAATTAAAGCTGCAACTGCAAGAATTGCTAGACAAAGGATTCATACGGCCTAGCTCGTCGCCATGGGGTGCCCCAGTGTTGTTTGTCAAAAAGAAAGATGGGACCATGCGGTTGTGTGTTGATTATCGCGAACTTAACAAGGTCACCATCAAGAACAAGTACCCACTGCCAAGGGTGGATGACTTGTTCGATCAGCTAAAAGGGGCACAGATGTTTTCTAAGATAGATTTGAGATCGGGTTATCACCAACTTAAGGTTAGGCCTGAGGATGTGTAGAAGACGGCATTTAGGACCCGATACGGACACTACGAGTTCCTGGTAATGCCATTTGGGGTGAAAAATGCCCCAGCCGCATTCATGGACTTAATGAACAGGGTCTTCAAGCCGTACTTGGATGACTTCGTGATAGTATTTATTGACGACATCTTAATCTACTCTAAGAGTCCAGAAGATCACGAAGTGCATCTAAGAAAAGTTCTGTAGAAGCTGAGAGAGCAGAAACTGTACGCAAAGTTGAAGAAGTGTGAGTTCTGGCTTCCCAGCATATCATTTTTAGGGCACGTGGTTTCTAAAGATGGCGTTTCAGTGGATTCACAAAAGATAGAAGCCATCGTGAATTGGTCCAGACCGACCAGCGTCACTGAAGTCCGGAGCTTTATGGGTTTAGCTGGGTATTATAGGCGCTTTGTCCAGGATTTTTCCAAAATAGCCGCGCCGATCACACAGTTGACTCGTAAGAATACCCCATTTGTATGGACTGAGGAGCGAGAGAAGAGCTTTCAGGAGCTGAAGGACCGTCTGGTATCAGCCCCTATTTTGACAGTGCCAGATGGGATCGAAGGCTTCGTGATTTATAGTGACGCCTCACACAAAGGCTTGGGGTGTGTGCTGATGCAGAGGGGCCGGGTAGTAGCCTATGCGTCGAGACAGTTGAGACCCCATGAAAAGAACTACCCGACTCATGATCTGGAACTAGCAGCTATAGTGTTTGCATTGAAAATTTGGAGGCATTATCTTTATGGGGCGACCTGTGAGATCTTCACAGACCATAAGAGCCTCAAGTACCTTTTTACACAGAAGGAGCTCAACATGCGGCAACGCCGATGGTTAGAGCTGATTAAAGATTATGAGCTTAGCATCCAGTATCACCCCGGAAAAGCCAATGTAGTAGCTGATGCTCTCAGCCGTAAGTCTTCAGGGAGCCTTGCTTGTTTGTTGACTACACAGCGAGAAATACAGAGGGATCTAGAGGAAATGGGAATTGAAGTGGTTCTGCACAGTACTAGAGCAGTACTTGCTAATGTCACTGTCGGACTGACAATTGTGGACAAGATTAGAGGGCAACAAAAGCACGACGAGAAACTGGTCAAGCTCCGTGAAGAACCTGAGTCAGGGAAGAACTCAGAATTCATGGTGCGCGATGGAATGCTGTATTATAGAGACCGTATTTGTGTGCCAGACACGCCCGAGATCAGAAAAGAGATTCTGGATGAGGCACATAATTCGAGATTTGCTGTACACCCAGGAAGCACTAAAATGTACCACGACGTCAAGACGACCTACTGGTGGCCAGGGATGAAGAAGGACATAGCTGAGTTTATAGCACGATGTATTAAATGCCAGCAGGTTAAAGTCGAACACCAAAGGCCGAGTGGACCATTACAGCCGCTCCCAATACCCGAGTGGAAATGGGAGCATATCACTATGGACTTTGTCTCCGGGTTGCCTAAGACGCCTCGAGGGAGTGACTCGATATGGGTGATTGTTGATAGATTGACAAAATCGGCTCACTTCCTAGCAACTAAGACAACCCAGTCATTAGAGCGATTGGCAGCGCTCTACATCCAGGAGATTGTTCGACTACACGGAGTCCCAGTATCTATTGTGTCTGACTGAGATCCGAGGTTCGTGTCCAAATTCTGGAGAAGCTTACAGGAAGCAATGGGCACGGAGCTCAGCCTCAGCACAGCCTACCATCCCGAGACTGATGGGCAGTCTGAGAGAACCATTCAAACACTGGAGGAATTATTGAGATTTTGTGTTTTGGATTTCAAAGGGAGCTGGGAGGATTCACTTCCACTGGTAGAGTTCGCCTATAATAACAGCTACCAGTCTAGCATTGGGATGGCTCCATATGAGGCACTATATGGTAGGAAGTGCCGGTCTCCACTGTGCTGGACTGAAATAGGTGAGAGGAAGTTATATGGCCCTGAGATGGTAGAGCAGACTTCAGAAAAGATCCGAATAATCAAGCAGCGACTGCTAGCAACCCAAAGTCGTCAAAAGAGCTATGCCGACGTCCGGAGACGTGAGCTAGAATTTGAAAAGGGCGACCTTGTGTTTCTAAAAGTGTCACCCATGAAGGGCGTGGTAAGATTTGGGAAGAAAGGGAAGCTGGGACCCCGCTACATTGGACCCTTTGAGGTTATAAAACGGGTCGGACCAGTAGCATACCGACTTGCGTTGCCAGCGGAGTTAGCACATGTGCACAATGTCTTCCACGTATCCATGTTGAGGAAGTGCTTACATGATCCCAGTCAAGTAATCGAGCATGAACCGCTAGACGTTCAGAAGGATCTAACTTATATTGAACACCCAGTGCAGATCCTAGATCGTCGAGACCAAGTTCTGAGGAACAAATCTATTCCCTTGGTGAAAGTACTTTGGAAAAATCATCAAATTGAAGAAGTTACTTGGGAGAGAGAGGATGTCATGCGAGCTAAATACCCCCAGCTATTCCAGTCTTAGTACGAGCAAGTTTGAGGACAAACTTATTTTAAGGGGGTAAGGATGTAATACCCCGACCCAAAATGGCACGAATATCGAGGCAGTCGGGTCGGGCAACACTATATCAATTGTACTTGGAGCTGTTTAATCCTATATTTTATGAATATCAAAATACAAATATATGTGTATTAAATGGATGTATATTATGTATTTATACATTATTATAATATAGGATATATGTATATATATATATATATATATTGTATATAAAATAAAAATATCAAAACCTACTCCACCTAACCTATACCTATAGGTATGGAGAGGGGTATGGGAGAAATCAGAAAATCATGAAGGAGGGCATGGTCAGCCATGCTTTGTTGAGTGTGGATGGGGCAAAGAAATATAAATATATATTTTATATGAAAGTGTATATACATCTCTTTGTGTGGGAGTGAGGAAATCAGAAAGAGAGTGTGACAGCCTCCATATCCAGGTGGCCAAGCCACTGATTTTAGGCACGGTTGAAGAAGAATTAGAGAGAGAAAGCAGTAGAGAGAGAGAAAGAAAAGTTTTGGAAGAACCGAAATCTTCAACAGGCAATCAATCTATCCTTGATGCGTTCGTTTTCTAGTATGTTATTGTATATCTTTGTAGAATACATATTAGATCAAAATATGAAACAAAAACGTGAAGGAAAACCAAAAACTAGAAAACTTAGCTTCGGTCAACAATGGCAGATTGTAGTAGGTCCATTTGATCGCGATTTTAGGACTTAAAATGGGTAGCCAAGTTCATTAGGAACCCAACGGAATTTGAACCATCTAAAACGGTTGAGAAATGGCCATTTTATGGCCAATTATCCTTCGCCGGTGCAACGCCGGAAAAATCAGAAAATGGGTGTCAAAACCAGTAGTGTTTGGGGCCAAAATCTGTCCTAAACTACTCCTTGAAACCTTAGGATGCTTTTGGTACAAAAACCGTAAATTTTGGGCTTCAAAATGGTGTAAAATCGTGGCTTGGCCGAGATTCCGGTGACCGGAATTGACAGGGACGACCGGAGAAGACCACCGGAAAAACGGGGGGCCATGTCGGGTCAAGATGGGACCGGATCCGGGTCGGGTCGGGTCGGGACCCGACCGGATCCAACGGGGCAATGAAACTGCACCGTTTCATTAAAGTGGTTTTAAAATTTTAAGTTAGGGCTGACGTCATCATGACATCAGCATGACCTCTTGAACCGGTTCTCTAAGTTAGCCTGAACCGGCTGGTTCAGTGCATAACCGGTCCGGTCTAGGGTTTTGTTAAGTGAACCCTCTGGTCCAAAGTTTTAATTAAAAACAAATAAACCAAAACTTATGATATTTACAGTTTGGCCCCAACTATTCACCCTATTCCAAATCTGACCCAGACTTTGGAGAATTATTTCAAAAACACCCCTGGAAAATAATAAAATAATAAAATAAATTATTTAAATAATTTATTAAATAGGTAAAATTACCATTTTACCCCTAAGTCACAAATAAGTCAAATGAAGTCCGAACGGGGCGAATGAATAGTCAAACTTTATTATCTCGGGCATTTCGGATCTAATGGTGGGACCCGTTTTACGAGACAAGACTCCAAACACTAAAATACAATGAGAACAAGTCTTAAAATGACCAAAATACCCCTGTGTCCTGACAAGGCAAGTTATATGGGTATTCTTACTATCTCGGACCCACTGAATCCAACGGTGAGGTCAAAATTATAAAAAGAGGTTCCGGGAATAAAAGTACCTATAAAGTACAAAAGACAGTTTTGCCCTTTTTAATCCGGACGTCTGATTTAAGATCTGTAAAAGCCTAAACTTATTTTATTCGACGTTCCGAATACAATGACGACATCTAAATCAGTAATAGAGATACCGATAGCCAAGATTAGCAAATTTGAATATCGAGTATGGTTCGATTACAGTTATAGACTGAGTTATTTTCAATTGACAGGCACGTCAAAAGAGAAGGGGAAGGAGACTTTAATTAGTTGAACTACTGAGAATCATTTTTGAGGTAAGTAATTCTGACGCTTTAATATGGGTTATTCCCAGCCAGTCACGTTATTGTTCATATGCTGCCAATTTGTACTCCATTACTACCTGATGCACTTGATTTGAGCCAATCGACTTGTAGATATCAGTTTACCTGATTTTGGATTTGATTTGCTTGCTCACATCACTTTGAGATTGATCATTGATATTTGAATATTATTACACTATCGTACCATGACCTAGTCTTGAGATACATTCTACTGATTCCATACACTTCGTGTTTTGTTGTTTGTGATATCAAATGTTGGTACGATTGTACATCTTGTATGGGATTTTGTCGGTCATGATATTTGGTGTGTACTCGGGGTTGTGCTCAGTCACAATGACCCATCCATTCACAGATTGCGTGGGGGAAAAGACCCATTAGGGTCTGTTACGTCCTACGGGACCTGTATTGAAAAGAGCTCTAACGCTTTTCAGAGAGCCCGAGGAACCGTGGCGGATCTGAGCATGCGTTTTAGTGGGGTATACTGGGCCCTGGGTGATTCACGTATATCTGGGTTATTTGAATTCGATGTTGACTTATTATTGTTTTTATTGTATGATCATACTTTTTATACTCGGTGAAATGATCATTCTGTTGCAAGCATGGTATATCTTTGATTGGCTAACGTATTGTTGTGGCAGCAATCCATCATGATAGGCCAGATCCCAATTTCATTTGGCTTTGTTATTGACTCTTGTATTATATTATGGGATATGCCTTTTGGACCCTCGGGTCAATGTTCTGCACATTTTGGTGACTGGCTAAGTCTTCATTATTGTTCACTGGGCTATCTGTTATTCCTTGTTCTATCATTTCATTGGACAAACCCGAACCCACATTAAAGCCAGGAAATTACTTATTGGGCTATTAGCTCACCCCCCCTCCCTTAAATTTTTCAGGACAACAAGAAATCGGGGAACCTTCAGGCGCTCTAGGGATTTAGACGCTGCTAGTTACTGGTAGCTGTTTTGGCGAGTTTTATATTAAGTTGAATATTGTCAGGTCTTAATACTCCCATGTCACCACGGTCCTGTTTGTTGGTTTTGTTTTTGAAGGATCTGTATTTAACACTTATAATTTTTGGACATGCATCAAATGGTGAACTAACTGTGCTACCAGATATTTTAATGATTAAGAAATGCTTTTGTTAAAACTTTACCCAGCATTTTAGATCCTTTTGGACGGGGAACGGGCCATGGGCCGCGGACCCGGGTCACGGACCCCTAATTCGCATAGGGTGGATTCTGGGTCGTGACAACAGTTGTGAAATTCTGACTCTAATTCGTCATTTAATCATGTGTACAGTCTCACAGGTATCTGGGCCTCTATTGGTATCAATTCCGTCCTAATCAGACTTCATTTGGACTTCGTTTAGTGTTAGGGGCATTTTGTAATTTTCTCATGTTGTATTTTTTGGTACTTTGTTTGCTAGTACATACCTCACCATTGAGTCCAGAGTGCCCAACATAGTCAAAGTGGACTATCTTTCGGTGTTATTTGGTCCTAGGTATCATTAGGGGTAGTACCGTCATTTACCCTTTACGTGTCTGTATTTTTTGGGACTTGGTTTCACAAATCGAACTCCACCATTGAGTCCGAAATTCTCGAAATAGTAAGAATACACTATTTATTTATTAAATTTGGACTTCGTTTGACCTATTAATGACCTAGGGGTAAATTGGTCATTTTACTTAATTAATAAAATAATAAAATAATTTATTTTATTAATTATTTAATTTCCAGGGGCCTCACTAAACTAAATTTTTAGAAACTGGGCCAGAACAGAATTCCCCAGAACTGTTAGGGTCAAACTGGAATTTCCAAAAATATAAAACTGAAACAAAGTGTTCAGTTCACCCTTAAGTGAACCGGACTGAACCAATTCGGTTTTAACCAGTCCAAGGCGTAATGCTGACGTCATGATGATGTCAGCCCTAAGGTTAAAATTTAAAATGATTTACATCAAAGCGGCGTAGTTTCGGTTTAAATGGTTTTTAACCGTTTCTCGGTTGGGTCGAGGCCCGACCTAAACCCGGTCCATGACTCGACCCGTACTGTTCAACGTCCCTATCGTTTAGGGTTACTGTAGCGCTAATTTGCAAAAAATTTCTCCTTCAATTTCGTAGGTTTTTGGCTATCCATTTTTACTGTTTTTCATTCTAATCTACTTCTGGAAGCCTAACCGACATTCTAACATTCATTTGGGGCATCCAATCAAGCTCAAATGGTTCTGTTAAAAAACAATAGCCGAACCTGCAACTGGTTCTTAAACACTCATTTCTGGCCTAATCTTCATGAGGTTTCTTGTGTTGTGATCCTTGCATCGTGGGGTTCAAGTCCCCATCTTAAAAATCCAGTTTAATCGAGGTTTTGGTGAGGTTGGGTTTTAAACCCGAACCTGCAACTCGTGATTAGAGGGTCGATTTCGAGTCTTTGTGGTCGCGGTCTATAGTTTTGGAGTGCTTGTAGGGCCTAGTTGAAGTCTCCATATACCAAATAGGGTTTGGTTAACATGGATTCAGACCTGCTTCAAGCAAGGTCCTTCCATGGCTGCTTGTTCACGGCCTTGCATTTTAGGTTGTTTTAAGGACCAAATTTCATGCCTTATTCATGTAATAACATCTTAAACATCAGATATACAAAAATCAAAAGCTAAAAACAGTTTATACGTAGGAAAATTCTAAAGAGAGAAAATGTTGGGTTTCATGTATTCTCACCTTTTTGGGTTGTGATTGTTGATCCTCTACCTTTCTGATCCTTCCTCCTTCTTCTTAGAAACTCTTCTCTCTCTTTTCGTGTGATTAAATGGTGTTGTGGGCAGGTATATTCAATTATGTATATATGTATGTAGGTGTATATACTTGATCATTGCAATTCTGATTTTCCCCACCAACTGGCTTTCCTTTTGCTTGTTGCAGCACTCTTAATGAGTGTCCTTCATGCCACTGTTTTGGGTAGGCCATCTTGGCCGTGTGTGTGTGTGTTTGTTGGTTATATATATATATATATATATATATATATATATATATATACAGATATACATATAATATTATACCAACACATTTAGAGACCCACACACACTATTATACCTTGGATATTAGCATGCTTTTGTGTACTATGTATAGATATATTTAATTATCCCTGTATATACCTACAGATGTGTATATACTTGGCCATGTATTCACACACAATACACCTTTAGTGTGTGTATGTGTGTGTCATTATATTTAATTATAACTAACCAATATTTTCTCATATTAAATTAATTATATTCTTAAGTGTATAGTCTTTACACTAATTTTTCATAACCTCATAACACGTGTCATAGGACCCGATATTTTCGGGTCTGGGTATTACATCCTTCCCCCCTTAAAAGAGTTTTGTCCTCAAAACTCGGGGTTCCTTACTCCTAGTTTCTTCTTCTATCTACTATGTTCACATGTCTAGTAGTCAAGTTTAAATGACAAGCTCATATATAATAGATTCTTAATATTCATATATAATAGATACCATGCTTGTCACATCCCAAAACTCGAGCTAACCTCATTTAAGTGAACAACTCAGGGTACAATTCACGCATCTCTGCTTCGCGCTCCCATGTTGCTTCCTCACTTGTGTGGTTTTTCCACAAAACTTTCACCAGTGGGATTGCCTTGTTGCGCAAAGTCTTTTCCTTTCGATCCAGAATTTACACTAGTTGTTCTTCATATGACAAGTCCTCCCTCAACTGGAGTGGCTCATATTCAATAACTTGTCCTGGTTCTTGTACACACTTCCTCATCATTGATACGTGGAATACGTGGTGTACTTTGTCTAACTCAGGTGGTAGTGCCAAACTATATGCAACTGGTCCAACTCTTTTCAGGACCTCAAATGGACCAACATAGCAAGGAGTTAACTTGCCCTTTTTACCGAATCGAAGTACTCCTTTTAATGGCGACACTTTAAGGAACACGAGGTCACCTACTTCAAATTCTACATCCTTTCTTCGGTTGTCAACATAACTCTTGTATCGGCTCTGGGCCGTTTGTAATCTACTCTGAATTTTTTGAATCTGTTCGATGGTGTTCTGGACTAGATCCGGTCCAAATAACTTCTGCTCACCAACTTCGGCCCAACAGAGTGGAGATCGACACCTTCTTCCATACAGTACTTCATATAGTGCCATTTTGATGCTGGTTTGATAGCTGTTATTGTACGCGAACTCAACTAATGGCAAATGTTGTGATATCCCAACCCGGGATACGACACGTATACCGAGGCAAGTTGATTGAATAATGTAATGTGGGTTTTTTAGAGCTCTATATTACTTTATCGTATGTACAGTACAGTTTTAAAAAGTGAATAGTATCAGTGATATAGCCAGTGTCGGGCAGTACCCGAGCAACTCAGAACCTTACCTCAAAAAGCGTGCATGCATGCAACCCATGCATGCATATGTACGTACATATGCATAGTTCACGAAATATTAGTGTATGTATACGTGACTAAAAATACAATTATATGTATATATATGGTTATAAATACATGTATAAAAATATGTATTTTATGTGTATAAAAATACATATAGTATAAATATATGTATGAATATTGTGTGGTATATATTTATGTATGTTACATGAAAATGAAAAGGAAAAAGAGGAAAAAGGGAAAAGGGAATGCATGTGGGCTGGTGACCAGTAAGTATGTCACTGTGTGTGTGTGTGTGCTGTGTGGCTGAGAGGAAAGCACCAAGGCCACCGACCTTGGTGCAAGTGGATTGTATACATACATATATATATATATATAGAGCAAGCATGGTACGTGGATGGTAAGGGTTTAAGGGGTGGTTCTCTGCAGTCTAGACTGACTACAAGAGAGAGAGAGAGAAAGAGAGAAAGAAAGCAGTGTGAGAAAAGAATCGGTTGTGCTTGTATATATATACGGGTTTGTGAGTTGAGAGGAAATAGAAACAACTGAAGGAAACTAAGAGGCTTAGAGTAAGAAGAGTATCATCAGGGATTCAGAAACAAAAGCAAAAGAGGTCCAAGGGCATAACAACCGAAACAAAAACAGAAACCCAGGTGAGTAGTGTAAATTCTGTTTTTATGTTTTGGAGCATGAAACCTTAAATTATCTATAGGGTCTTGTAGAGTATAGAATTTGAAACTCGATGCAAAAAGAATCAGGTTAAATGGTGTTGAAATGAGACAGAAAGATTGAGTTGCAAGTATGAGAATAATTCGGGTTCATTAACATTTTATGTAAGAAACCTTGTTTAAATGACCTAAGTATGACCCTATGAAGTGCAGAAAACCATTAGAACCAAATAGGTGTCAAAACAGTCGAGAAACAAGCATGATATTGAGAAAGTACAGTTGGCCGGAGCCACTGTTTTTCTCTATTTCATGAGGAATTAGTGGTTCAAGTTGAAAATTAAGTTTAGAAATAAGATTTACATGAAAATAGAAGGAAATAGCATTTAAAAATGGTTGAAAATTGACTGAAATTTAGTAGCCGTCGCAGGAGAAGAAAACTGTTCACCATCGGAACCCTACCGGAGTAATTTGGAATGAGAAGATTTAAAAAGCAACAAAAATGGACGTGAAACAGTGAAGATTTGTAGCTAGGGTTTACTGTTCCGGCGATTGTGGCTGAAAAAATAGTCGAGGAAGATGACCGAATTGTCAGGGGCATTTCGGGTTAAGACGAAACCGAGTTTGGGTTCGGATCGGGTTGGGACCCGACCGGAAATAAAAAGGGGTAGTGAAACTGTGTCGTTTGTATTGGTTTTAAAATGAATTCAGGTGTGTTTGGTAACACGAACAATAAATTGAAATTAGGGTTTAGGGTTATCCAAGCCATGGATAGGATAAGGGAGGGGTTATTGGGTTCCAGTTCTTTGAAATGGATTGAACCGTTTGGTTCAGTGAGAGAACAGGCCGGTTTAGGGTTTTTGGTTGTGAACCAACTAGTTCAAACCTCAACTCTGAGAAATTGTGAACCGACCCCAAATGTTTTAGAAAATGTCACTATGGCCCAAACAGGAAAATTAATAAAATATTAAGTTTTACAAAAATGCCCCTATTTCAAATATGGGTCAAACGAAGTTCAAACGATGCAAATAAATAGTCAAAATTTATTATCTCAGACGTTCTAAGTCCAATGGTGAGGTTCGTTTCATGAGATGGTGTCCTGAAGGATAAAATACCGTAAAAGTGCAAAATGACCATTTTGCCCTTTTAAGTACAAATGTCCAAATGGAATTTCGCGAAAGCCTAAACTGACTTTCTTCGGTGCTCCGGACTCAATGGTAAGGTCTAAATTAGTGTGAGAGATACTTATGATAGCAAGGCATAAAATTTGTTGAATAACATTAATTCTAAAACAGATCTATTGATATATAGGGAACTCGAAAGGCAAGGGTACACTCACGGATTTTTGATATAGAATCACGATAGAGGTAAGTAAATTCACCTTCTCTTCCATATGGTGTTTCCAAGCCAAGTTTATTCTTTATTGCCAAACTTGTACTCTTGAAAGTACCTCATGTTATTGCTATCCACAATGTGATATTGTTCTATCTTGTGGACATTGATTGACTGTATGTCATTGTTATCATGTTGAACCATGCCTTGAAAGGCCTACTGCTATGTCTTTATTGAATATATAATATTCCATTTTATACTTCTATGGAATTATGAATAATCATGATATGTTATGAATACGGGATTTGTGCTCAGTCACAATATCTATCCGATGCTCTCTGACTTGATTGGAGACCTAAGGGTCAAGTACATGAATGGACAGGTGGCAGGAATGAATTCCTCGAAGGCTTTCTACCAGCAATTGACTGGCATTCTCATTGCATTTCCATTGGCATTTCATTTACATTTGCATTGGCATTTTACCTGAGAATAGAGTAAATGCATCTCTTAAGGATTGATATGATTACGTTATTGAATGATGCTATTCCTTATGACTTATCTTACAGTGAGAGGACACTCTTTATTGATTTGATTGTGATCAGTTTATTGTGGCAGTACATTCTTGTTATGTTATCATTGAGAGATTCAAGTTAATGTTATTTCCATTACTCCTGATTGTACATTGTGACTTATTATTCATTAGCCTTCATGGAAACTGTTCTCATTGGCTATCACAGCATTTCTTTCCTTATGATTGGCTATCATAATCTTGGTCTTGGAATTGTATCTCACCAATACCAGTGTCAGAGATCTGTTTTTACTTGCTGAGCTTTCATAGCTCATTCCACCCCGTTTACCCCATTTCAGGTGATGACGCTGCAAGACCCCAGTAGGAGTCTACGAGCGTAGGAGGACATTTTGAGGAACTGTACCAGTCTATGTTTTAGTTCTCCCATGTATTCACCACCCACGGGTGCTGGTTATGTCTGGTTCTTATTTTTGTTATTGTAGAACCATATCATGTATTGAATAGACTTCTGCTGACATTGTGTACTGAAAGACTTCCGCTGATTTACTGTTACTGAAAGACTTCCACTAATCACTGTCATTGCTAAGACTTCCGCTGTTATTGTTTTAGGATTTTAGTACTTTGCTTATTAGTACTATGATACTGGAATGGAAAAAGTAGGGACGACTTTCGGGTCGGCCCCGCGACACGAGATCCGCATAGGGTGGGTTTCGGGTCGTGACAAATGTTTCGCCCAATTTCCCTTGAAATCTAATGCACACAGCCGTAACATATCCTCCAGCATTTGTATCACTCATTCAGATTGTCCGTCTGTTTGTGGGTGATATGCTGTACTGAATTTGAGTTCAGTGCCGAGTGCCCTTTACAGACTCTTCTAGAATCGTGACGCAAATCGAGGGTCTCGATCAGATACAATGGATAAGGGTATGTCGTGCAAGCGTACAATCTCCTGAATGTATAGCGTAGCTAGCCTTTCCATGCTATGTGTCATTTTTACAGGCAAAAAATGTGCAGACTTGGTCAACCGATCCACAATGACCCAAATAGCATCGAAGCCTTTTGGGGACTTGGGAAATCCAGATACGAAATCCATGATGATGTGGTCCCACTTCCATTCTGGAATAGGGAGTGGTTGCAAGAGTCCGTTGGGGCGTTGATGCTCAACCTTTACTTGTTGGCAACGTGTACAGTGAGCAATAAAGTTAGCTACGTCCCTCTTCAATCCGGGCCACCAATACAGTTCTTTGAGGTCATGATACATCTTTGTATTTCCAGGGTGTACTATGAACCTCGAAGCATGAGCTTTCTCTAAAATTTCTTTCTTCAGCTCGGGTATCTTGGGTACACATAACCTGCCTCGATACCGCAGAACTCCTTCTTAAATCTCAAAGTTAGTCTTTCCAGTTGCCTCTACTTCCTCACAGATTTTGACTAGCTCCTCATCTTGAGCTTAACCTGCTTTGATCCGTTCCACCAATGTAGACCCAATCGTCAGATTGGCCAGATAAGCCGTGCTACCTGGTGGGATCACCTCAATGCCCATCTCGTCCAGGTTTTGAATCAATTCCTCCTGTGTAGTAATCATGTAGGCGAGATTGCCAGACCTTTGGCTTAAGGCATCAGCCACCACATTAGCCTTGCCGGGATGATACTGGATTGTCACATCATAGTCTTTGATCAATTCGAGCCAACGCCGTTGCCTCATATTCAACTCCTTCTGTGTAAAGAAGTGTTTCAAGCTCTTATGATCAGTAAAGATTTCGCACACCTCCCCATACAAGTAGTGGCGCCAGATTTTTAAGGCAAACACCACTGCAGCTAACTCCAAGTCGTGGGTAGGATAATTTTGTTCGTGTGGTTAGAGTTGTCGAGAGGCATAGGCAATGACTTTATCATCTTGCATTAGGACGCATCCCAAGCCCTTATAGGAGGCATCACAGTAAATGACGAACTTCCCTTCCCTAGAGGGGATAGTCAGAACAGGCACTGAAGTTAACTTCTCCTTAAGTAGCTGGAAGCTCTGTTCTTGCTCATCTGCCCAATTGAATGGCACATTACTTTTGGTCAAGTGAGTGAGCGGCTTTTCCAACTTAGCAAAATCCTTGACGAATCGTCGGTAGTAGCCTGCTAATCCAAGAAAACTTCGGACCTCTGTCACGGTAGTTGGCTGGGGCCAATCTAAGATGGCTTCTACTTTCTGTGAGTCTACGGCAATACCCTCTTTAGAAATCACGTGACCTAAGAAGGTAATACTGGGTAACCAAAATTCACACTTTTTGAACTTCGTATACAACTTATGCTCCCTTAGGGTCTGTAATGCTATCCTCAAGTGTTTCTCATGTTCCTCTTCATTCTGCGAGTACACGAGTATATCATCAATGAAAACAATGATAAAATCATCCAAGTATGGCTTAAAGACCCGATTAATCAAATCTATAAATGCAGCAGGGGCATTAGTTACGCCAAAAGGCATGACCAAAAACTCGTGATGGCCATACCGGGTCTGAAAGGCCGTTTTCGGTACATCAGTGTCCTTTATCTTGAGTTGATGGTATCCCGACCTCAAATCAATCTTGTAAAATACACTAGCCCCTTGCAATTGGTCGAACAACTCATCAATACGTAGAAGAGGATACTTGTTTTTCACCGTCACCTTATTGAGCTCTCGGTAGTCAATGCAAAGCCTTAGGGAGCCATCTTTCTTTTTCACGAATAGCACTAGTGCTCCCCAAGGGGATACACTTGGCTGGATGAATCCTTTCTCCAATAGCTCTTGTAATTGAGCCTTAAGCTCTTTCAACTCTGATGGAGCCATCCGGTACGTAGCTTTGGATATTGGTTGAGTCCCGAGAATGAGGTCGATGGAAAATTCAATTTCTTGATCCACCGTTTCACTTGGCAGATCCTCAGGGAAAACATTAGGAAACTCACACACAACTAGCACTTCTGATAATGGGGGAGTTTGAGTTTGGGTATCTAGAACACTACACAGATAACCATGGCATCATTTTCTCAGTAATCTCCCTACTTGGATGGCAGAGATGAGATAGGGCGGAGGGTTGACGCCATTTCCTTTGAACACAAATTCGGGTTGCCCCAGGTGTTGAAACAACACTCTCTTTTCAAAGCAATCAATGGTGGCGTGATTGAGAGACAACCAATCCATGCCTAAGATCACATCGAATCCCTTAATAGCTAAGGGTATTAGGTCCATCGACAATTCTTAGTCTCCAATCATCACACTACAGCCTTTAAGGATTGTGGACCCAACCATTGGTATCCCAGATGGAGTTTGTACAGATAACAGATCGTTCATGGGTTCAGGTGTTTTATGCAATTTGTCAGCAAAAAGTGGAGACACAAAGGAATGCGTGGATCTAGAATCAATTAATACATGTGTAGAAATTTCACAGATTGGGAGTATACCTGCCACCACAGCGTTTGCAGTAGATATTTCCCCTGGTACTAGGGCAAATACTCTCCCTGGTCGTCCTTGCGGCACCTTGCCTTTATCCCTTGTGGGTGCCACTGGAATAAGTTTTTGGCTAGTATTATTGGTAACCGAGGCTGGGGTTCTTGTGTCTAGTGGCGGTTGTGGGCAGTCTTTGACCTAATGTCCCTTTTCTCCGCACTTGTAACACGGGCCAGTCAACTGGCGACACTCTCTTGGGTGAGACAATCGGCAGTGGGGGCATTTGGGTACCTCATTGGCTTTCCTTTGGTCCTTATTCCCCTTACTTGGGCCTTCGATTTTCTGCTTTTTAAATGGTTGCTCTTTTTTGAAGTTCTTCCCTTTTTTCTTCTGCCCCTGATCCTTGAGATGATTGTACTCCTCCATGTCTTTCTCAATTGCAAGGGCCTTGTTGAGGACTTCAGAGTAAGTGTGCAACTTAAAAGTGGAAACTCTCGTACGAATTCCTATACGAAGGCCTCCTTGGAATTTCCTTGCCTTGTGGTGCTCTTCCCGTACCAGGGAGGGGACAAATCTAGACAGTGCTGAAAACCTGGCGGCATATTGGATCACCGTCATTTCTCCTTGTTGTAGGCTTGTAAATTCTTGGATTCTCCTCTCTCGGACAGTCGGTGGAAAAAACATGTAATAACCTCAAAATTTTTTTAAAAAAAATAATTTTGTTAGTTATTATTTTTATTAGTATTTATTATTATTATTATTATTATTATTATTATTATTATTATTGTTATTTAATTCAATGGGGCATGGGTGCATGAAATTTTTTTTTAATTTTATATTGGGTAAGTATGTATGCATGCTATGTGTATGCATGGGTGTAAGTGAATATATATATATATATGTAGAGGTGGCTAAATACAGGTATGTGTGGCTGTACGTGGCCTGATGTGTGTGCATGAGAGGTGTAATATATAAACATATATAAATTACCAAATGTCAACTTTGCATTTAATGCAAAGTTGCATTGGTGAAGGGAAAGGTGGCTTGAGCAGAGAAGAGGTCAGGGTAGTGGGGCTGGTTGCAGGAAGCTGGCATGAGAGAGTGGACAAGCTTGAGTGTATATGAGTGTATATCTGTGAGTTAGAGAGAGAGAAAAAAAATCAGAAGATCAGAAAGAAAGAGAGAGAGAGGGAGAGAAAGGGAGTTCTGGAAAGAAAGAAAGAGATCTTGGAGCTTGAGACCAAGAGGGTCGGAACAGAAGAGAGGATAGGTGTCACAGGGTCAAATTTTACGCCCAAATTTTTCAATGCCACACAAACCCCAAAGGAAACAGAATCCCTAGAATAGGATTCCACCACCGAAGGGACTGCACAATTCAATGCCAAACACGAAATGAGACACACACACAGAGAACAATGCATTTACAGGAAACTCTTCCCAACCTCTTATTCACTATATACTCATATGAATACAAAGGACTCCGCCCAAAGGCTACAAAAATAGACTTTCCCTCACATATTCGTCCACACCTCTGTGTATAACTCTCTCTATATACACATCTGTGTTCTTTCTGCCTTCTCTGCCATTTACAAGAGACTTCACCCCCTTTATATAGCCAGAGATCTCAACCGCTCCATATGACATGCACATGACGTGCAGTTACCCCTAACTGCTAGGGTTTGTCACAGATTGCCACCTGTGCCTTGCAGTTGCGCCCACAACTGCTAGGGCTATCTGAAGCCTTGGATACGCGCCACCTGTGAGGATCCGTGCCTCACTTTGCCGCACACAATAGGGGCCCTTGGATCAGCGTGCCACCTGTGAGGATCCGTCCATCCATGGTCGCACACAATATGAGCCATTGGATCATGCCAACATAGCAGGCAGTTGCCTTGTACCTTCTGTCAGCCCGCAACTGCCCTGCGCCCAGCAATTGCCTTACGCAACTGCCCTGCGTCGTAACTGCCTTGCGCCCAGCAACTGCCCTGGGCCGTAACTGCCTTGCGCCCAACAAGTGCCTCGCAATTACCCTGCGCCGCAACTGCCTTGCACAATCGCACTGTAACTGCCTTGAGCAATTGCCAGCCCCGAGCCCACACTCAAGGACACGGCCATATGCAGTCAGTCTTGAACCCACGCACCACTTGACCCAACCAATGCTTCCGTGTTAGCCCTCGTTGCCAAGCCATGCCCCCATATGCCTTGGTCTTCCTTAGCCGCATAGGACACTCGCCCATGGGCGCCTCGAGGAGGTACTCCCACTTATATATGTCAAATGACAATTTGTCCACCTGACAGGAGTGGATATAACCACTTGTAAAACCAGTTCTTCCCCCTATGTGCATCTGCCTTGTCAAAGACAGCCATGCACCAAACTGTTCACAAGCCACCGGCTGCACCAACTCTTAAACGTCTAAGTATCCCTCCAATACTTAGAATATTTTTGACATGTCCTTCAAGACATCCCATCTCGGGAATGACATTCCAACACTGAATGCCATTCTGCTCACGAATCCCATTCCACCTTTGAATGTTATTTCGATGACTTAGCATTCCTTCCCTCATGTTAAGCCATCAAGGCATGGCATGCCTCCCCATGCCCATGCCGCCATGTCAAGTGTAAAAGGGTCTAACAATAGGGGACCTGCAACCAGAGAGAAATATCAAAAAAAATTGGTAAGCCTCATTCAGTTCCCTTTTTTTTTCCAGTTTTAAATATGTTGCTTAGTTTTAATTATGGGGCTTTGTGGGTATAGAAAAGGGGAAATAACGCAAAAAGAATGGGAAGAAACGATCGAGGAATAAGTGAGAAAATGCGAGTTACAGGCCTACGGTTAAGCTTCAAATTATTGTTACTTTTATGCGTTAAAAACTTGATATGAATGACTGGGCTTAACTCTCATAGGTGCAAAAATATATTAGCCAAAAAATGGAATGAAAACAGTGGGGAAATGGCCACCTAAAAAGGGAAAATACCAGTGGTCGAAAATCTGGCATGCGTGGCCGGAATCTGGCTGTGCATGTTGGGAAAAACCGTTTGGGTTGGGGTTGAAATATACTTTGAAAAATTGCTTAAGGTCCTAGAAGTTTTTTGGTGTAAAGATAAGAAGATTTGGACGTGAGAATCATCAGAAAAATATAAAATAAAATAAAATAGAGGGGTCGCCGTCCGGTGACTGTGGCTGGAGGGGACGACCGGCTATTGGCCCGAAAAACCGTTGGGGACAAAGGGGCTGAAGTCGGGCCTGTTCTTAATTAAAATGGATGGGCTGCTTTAGTTTTTTTTGGTGATTGGGCTCTTAGTGGGTTTGTTTAATTTTAAAAAGAAATTGGGCTTGTGTTAGTTTGGGCCCAACTGGTTTAATTAAAAAGACTTTGGCCCAACAATCAAAAGAAATGAAAAAAAAAAAAAAGGGTGGCTACCGAGACTTGAACTCGCGTGGGGCGTGTGGGGGCTGGGCGCGTGACCGTGTGAGACAGGACAATCCTGTCTCTCTTTTTGCACTGAATATATATATATATATATATAGTACATTTTAACTTTATTTAATTAATCAAATTGTTTAATTAAATTAAATATCCTGAAATGGCCCAGAGCCCAAGTACGACAAGTTATATATGTTTTCTTACTATCTTGGACCTCCTAAGGCCAAGGGTGAGGTCCGTGATGCAAGACGAGGTCTTGAAAAATAAAAGACCCGTGGAACCCTTAAAAATTACCAAAACTGCCCCTGAGTCAAAACACAGTCAAACGAACCTCGATTGAAATGAACGAATAGTCAATTCTTATTATTTCGAACATTTCAGACTCAACCGTGAGGTCCAATTTATGAGGAGAGGTCTTGGGATATAAGAACCTGTAAAAGTACAAAATGACTATTTTGCCTCTTTTTAGCTCGGATGTCCGAATTAAATTCCGTGAAAGCCTAAACCTATTTTCTTCGACGTTCCAGGACACAACAGTAGAGTTTAATTTCGGCAAATTAGAAGCTTATAAAATAAGGACATAAAATTTGATGAATAGCATAATTCAAGTAGCAAATGAACTGAGTCACATTTTATGATTCTAGGGACACGGAAAGGCAAAGAGAAGGTGGTGTAACCTTCTGCATTCTACTACTAGTTCTGCTACACACCGAATACATCTTCCTGAGTTGAGACTGACCCATCAGGTACGATATATTGTGCTAAGTAAGAAATAGAATTAAGTTTAGGAATGATTTGCATGTTGATTGAATGGATCATATATTTAATTGTTTAACAGTCAAAAAATCACATAAGGCATGTTGCTTTAAAACCATGAAACCTTGAGTTGATTGTTTACGTTACTTATGTGCTTCTTGCTACTCTATGGAGATATGATTTGTTCTATGTGTTGGGCTTGTACGTGATCTATATTTTTGGGGAGTTGTTAAGATTATGAACACATGGCTTGGGTATGTATTTTCGGTGATCATGTATTGCATACATCCATGTGGAAGATGTTTTGTTATTCAGATGTCGTGATTGCTTTAAGTGGAATACATTGTTTAAAAGCATGCTCTATGTGTTGGTAAAAATTGCTTATCTGAGATTGTATTATTGCATAATGGAATCAAGGCATATTGGCATAGGGTGATGCAATGAAAGCATAGTGTGGATTGAGCACGTGGTGCTAAATATGGTACTCAGCTTCCATCAGATGTGTTCTGAAAACAAGATATGGTACTCAGTTTCCATCAGACTGTGTTCTGAAAATGAGACATGGTACTCAGTTTCCATCAGATGTGTTCTGAAAACTGAGACATGGACATTGGACATAGCATAGATTTGACATGATTAGTGGCATAGTGTTGTGTGGGTGTTTCATGGGCATTGTCACTACATTGCATGGATGATATGGATGGCATGTGGATTGTTGCTATTACGTGGCATGGACGATTTGGAAAGCATGTGGATTATTGGTATTACATTGCATGGATAATTTAGAATGTGTGTAGAGATAAATGTACACTTGCATATGCCACGCCTTAAATTATGTTAATGAGTTGGATGACATGTAGATTATTGCTAGTACATTATATGCATGATGTTGAATGCCATGTAGATATAACTGTACACTTGCACATGCCACGCCCTTAATTTTGTTTCTTGCATTAGCATTATATTATACCAGCAGTTGAGCTGACCCATTCGTGGGACAAACATTTCAGATGACGCTCCCGGCACTTAAGACTTGAGGAAGTCTTACAGAGTGGAGGAGATATGAGCTTAGGAGGATATTTGGCCCATGAGAGCATATTTTGTGATGTAGGGCTTAAGCCCTGAATGACATGTTGAATGTTTTTATTGACTGTGCTTTACATGGATGTACATTGAAGCAAATGAATGTAAGTTCGGGTTAAATCCGTTAGATTGTCTTTTATTTCTTTATTATTTTATTTTCCTTTCGTCTCGTCAGTCAGCGGCACGGGTTCGTTGGAATTCGGGGCATGACAAAACATGTTGTAGAATTTATCTACAAAGTCTGTCCAAGTCATTGCGGGGTTCTCTCTCTACATTTCTAGTCACTAGTTATACGCCTTCTCCTTGTAGCATGTACGTGGCCAACTTCACCTTTTCCTCTTCTGTACAAATCAAGAGCCCGAAGGCTTTTTCTATTGCCACGACCCACAGTTCAACTTGCTCTGGATTTGTTACAGTATCAAAGGATGGAGGCCTGAGCTTATGGAACCTGTCCAGCAGCTCGTTGTGAATACCAGCTCCTATAGGTGGCACTGGAGCAACTTGGGGGTGGCATGGTTGGAGCTTCAGCCAGGTTGTTAGCTGGTCCGGGCTGGTTATGCTGTAGAGTTCTCGTCAATCCTTCGATTGCTCGGCCAAACTGAGCCAAAGTTACTCGCATCTCGCGTAAGGCCGCGCTCTCGGTCGAAGCTCGAGGTTCCCTATTGCCATTTCTAGTACGTGGCGACATCTGAGGTAGAATAAAAGCTATCTTTAGTATTCTTGCTCAGTGTGTCAGTAGTAAAATGACACTCAGGTTATACGTTAACTCAGAGATCCTACGACTTAAACATATACTCCCTAGGGACTCAGTTTTCAAATAACCCTAAAGCTCTGATACCAATCTTGTCACATCCCTAAAACCCACCCTATACGGATTTAAGACATGCGACCGGCTAGTTAGGCACCCATCGGATTTTTGTTTTGAAATTAAAATGCGAACGGTAATCCTAACCACAGGCCATTCACCGGTAACTTCCAAGTATAATGCATTCAATACATATAAGTTAAGCAACAGAATTAACAAGGAGAATACATATTCACTTGGCAGACCAACTAGTTATATCCATAGTTGAGATTACAGAGTTTGATTACAAAATCATGCCATTGTACTGTTTGCTTATACAAAAATATCCAAAATGAGAGGGGATACAAAAATGGAATTAAGTTTGTAAGTCTTCAAATTAATCCCCTAAGTTCCTAGCCGGCTAATCCAGGCCGCTAGATCCTTCACCTGAAAAATGTTAGGGAATGGGGTGAGCTTCGAAAAGCCTAATGAGTAACACAGGTTCCCTGTTATGGGTTTCAAAACTAGTTCTTATTTATAAATCACACAGATGGTTCAGAATATTTCAGAAATAGCAGTTCTATAAATCCACTTAAATACAGTTCAGTAAAAACAGGATCAGACAGACAGGATGTCAATGTATCAATAGGAGTATAGATAATGAAATCAAGGAACGGGACAGATAAGAACTGAACGGAACAGAACAGTAAAACAGAATAATGACAATCAAGTAGTACAATATACTTATGCCATACCGCTCAAGACTGGAGTGGTACCAAGAGTAAGACGCAACAGTACGGAGCAGGTTTGGAACAACTATATGTATATAACATAACAGAACAGAAAAGCTGGACAGAGTAAAAATCATGCATTTAAGCATATGCATTCAAACAGTGTAGTTTATAAGACGGTACAAGTGAATCAAAATATAGTAACTAGACGGTGTAACTTATACACCAAGTCAGAGGTTCCAAGTTACTCACCTTTAAGTCTCGGAGTGGGTGTTATCGTTTGTGCCTTCCTTTCTCTTTTAAGCCTAAAACATAATTTAATGTGCCAAGATGAATTTCATTTAATTTATTACTCTTCTGGTAGTTTCATGACTTCACGTATTTTTTTGTATTTGTTTACGTAATATAGACCTTTCCATTGGGTCCAGAACGTCGAAGAAAGTCAATTTAGACTCTCTCGGCTTTTTATTTGGCTTTGGGTACATTAGGGGTATTTTGGTCATTTTACAGTTGTGAAATTCTGACTTTGATTCATCAGGTTAATCATGTGTACAGTCTCACAGGTATCTGGGCCTCTATTGGTATCAATTCCGTCCTAATCGAACTTCAATTGGACTTCGTTTAGTGTTAGGGGCATTTTGGTAATTTTCTCATGTTGTATTTTTCGATACTTTGTTTGCTAGTACATACCTCACCATTGAGTCCAGAGTGCCCAACATAGTCAAAGTGGACTATCTTTCAGTGTTATTTGGTCCTAGGTATCATTAGGGGTAGTATCGTCATTTACCCTTTACGTGTCTGTATTTTTTGGGACTTGGTTTCACAAATCGAACTCCACCATTGAGTCCGGAATGCCCGAAATGGTAAGAATACACTATTTATTTATTAAATTTGGACTTCGTTTGACCTATTAATGACCTAGGGGTAAATTGGTCATTTTACTTAATTAGTAAAATAATCAAATAATTTATTTTATTAATTATTTAATTTCCAGGAGCCTAATTGAACTAAATTTTTAGAAACTGGGCCAGAACTAGAATTCCCCAGAACTGTTGGGGTCAAACTAGAATTTCCAAAAATATAAAACTGAACCAAAGGGTTCAATTCACCCTTAGGTGAATCGGACAGAACCAATCCGGTTTTAATCGGTCCAAGGCGTAATGCTGACGTCAGCCTTAAGGTTCAAATTTAAAATGATTTACATCAAAGCGGCGTAGTTTCGGTTTAAATGGTTTTTAACCGTTTCTCGGTTGGGTCGGGGCCCGACCTGAACCCGGTCCATGACTCAACCCGTACTGTTCATTGTCCCCATTGTTTAAGGTTACTGTAGCCCTAATTTGCAGAAAATTTCTCCTTCAATTTCAGTAGGTTTTTGGCTATCCATTTTCACTGTTTTTCATTCTAATCTACTTCTGGAAGCCTAACCGACATTCTAACATTCATTTGGGGCATCGAATCAAGCTCAAATGGTTCTGTTAAAAAACAATAGCCGAGCCTGCAACTGGTTCTTAAACAGTCATTTCTGGCCTAATCTTCATGAGGTTTCTTGTGTTGTGATCCTTGCATCGTTGGGTTCAAGTCCCCATCTTAAAAATCCAGTTTAATCGAGGTTTTGGTGAGGTTGGGTTTTAAACCCGAACCTGCAACTCGTGATTAGAGGGTCGATTCCGAGTCTTTGTGGTCACGATCTTCAATTTTTGGAGTGCTTGTAAGGCCTAGTTGAAGTCTCCATATACCAAATAGGGTTTGGTTAACATGGATTCAGGCCGGCTTCGAGCAAGGTCCTTTCATGGCTGCTTGTTCACTGGCCTTTGCATTTTAGGTTGTTTCAAGGACCAAATTTCATGCCTTATTCACGTAATAACATCCTAAACATCATATATACAAAAATCAAAAGCTAAAAATAGTTTATACGTAGGAAAATTCTAGAGAGAGAAAATGTTGGGTTTCATGTATTCTCACCTTTCTGGGTTATGATTGTTGATCCTCTACCCTTCTGATCCTTCCTGCTTCTTCTCAGAAACTCTTCTCTCTCTTTTCGTGTGATTAAATGGTGTTGTGGGCAGGTATATTCAATTATGTATATATGTATATAGGTGTATATACTTGATCATTGCAATTCTGATTTTCCCCACCAACTGGCTTTCCTCTTGCTAGTTGCAGCACTCTTAATGAGTGTCCTTCATGCCACTGTTTTGGGCAGGCCATCTTGGCCGTGTGTGTGTGTGTGTGTTTGTTGGTTTTATATATATATATATATATATATATATATACATATAATATTATACCAACACACTTGGAGACCCACACACACTATTATACCTTGGATATTAGCATGCCTTTGTATACTATGTATAGATATATTTAATTATCCCTGTATATACCTACACATGTGAATATACTTGGCCATGTATTCACACACAATACACCTTTAGTGTGTATATGTGTATGTCATTATATTTAATTATAACTAACCAATATTTTCTCATATTAAATTAATTTTTTTCTTAAGTTTATAGTCTTTACACTAATTTTTCATAACCTCGTAACACGTGTCATAGGACCCGATATTTTCGGGTCGGGGTATTACATATAAGCTTTTGAACTTCAAGTGAGGATTTCATGCCATGTTTAAGGTAGATTTTATTATAGATATAAATATTGAATTTTTTTTATGACTTTGATAATAGACGTCCTTTCATTTGATATCGTTTTGAATGACTTATCAATATATATTATCATTCCTTTTATAATTTTTGATAACAAATACATTGTACCTAATATATATTTTGAATGATTCATCGATATCTATATGTCTTCTTTTGATTCAAGAAAATGTTTCATGAGATACTCAAAATGCTATACGGTTTCTTACTTTCCTTTGAATTGTTTTGACTAAATACTAGATATAAAACTCTAATTTGGATAACTAAGATTGTTATTTATGATTATTGATTTTGGACATGATTTTGATGTTTTGAATGGACCAATTTTCTATGTATGGTCATTATCAAATAGATTGTGACTTTATCGAACCCTACCCACGAGGTATATTGGTGGTGAGCCACACAATACGGCGTTATCGAACTAGTTTTATCGAACATTGATCTCAGTTAGCGAGGTTCTAATTTGCTGATCATAGAATCTTCAATGTTTGGTCATTATCGAGTAGATTGTGATTTTATCGAACCCTAACCACAGGGTATATTGGTGGTGAGCCGCACAGAACTGGCGTTATCAAACTAGTGTTATTGAATATCGATCAGTTAGCGAGGTTTCAATTTGCTGACTATAGAAGATGAATTTATTGGCTTGAACCTTTATGAATACCGAATATGTACTATGATTGAACTTTGAATCATCGAACTAAGAATTATTAATGTCACGACCCTGAAACCCATCCCTGCACGGATCTCGAGGACGTGATGCCAGTTGGCTACCTTGTCGATTTTCTCCACCGACAATGCGACCAATCAAAGGCAACTTCTAAACATTTACAATGATTTGCATTCGAAATGTAGGGTCAAAGCAGCGGAAATTAAAACATTTTATTTCATAAATGCAACTCATCCAAATACATCAAAGCACGTCTAGAATCAGTCACCAAATATCTCTAAAGTATCAATATACATGCTCCAATGCATCCATTCTATATCAATGAATTACTTAAGGTGGAAGTTACACCAATACATTTCAGCTGATCCAACTTATCCCTAATGATCAACAATCAAAATATCTTCAAGTACAATTTAATCATAGTGATCTAACATACTAGGCTAACCTCATTACTAATGATGTAACATTATAATACAATTGTGAACTTAACATTATAGAGTGCGTAGTCAACTCGAGTTGGAGTTCATCTCGTCAGTGTAAATCATGTGTGCTTCACTAGTTCCACTGGTTATCTCACTGCGTATCATCCATCATAAGCTACTTGAAAAATGGTTATAAATAAGGAGTGAGCTAACAAAGCTCAGTAAGCAAAGTCCCTTCCTCTGTCATGGGTCAAGATCAGTCCAAGAAGTAGGTATGAGCAAATACCAATAGAGTGTGATATATCAATGTCAGAACAGAAGACATGATAAAAGTCACAATAGCCAGTCACCAATGTATAGATCGATAGAAATGACCTTCAAGTCTTATGGGCATATTCCAAGAAGTGCACAAAATAACAAGAAGAAATAGCCAAATTATGTGCTGCCGACATAAAAAAAATGTCTATATAGGCATGTCCATATATCAAATAGTACAACAAGGGTATTCCAAGGAAAAACTCACAAGCATATCAAGGATCCAAGGAATACGATATCAACGGTGGTCAAAAGTATATGGCATATTGAAAACCAAAAGCATGTCATGTAAGAGATAAAAAGGAAACTATCTATTAGATGCTATCTGTCAGGGCCCAGGCATACCCTTTCGTGCTTACAGCACAGCGCTATCAACTTTTCGTGTCCTCCAAGACTCAAGTCGTACGTCATGCTTTGCATGACTACGTGTCGATTGTGTGAAGTGACGCTCACACCCACGCGTAGCCCAGTCGTGCGACGTGACGCTCATAACCACGTATAGACTGTCAACATCTTGCCCCTAAGGGCTGAAGTGTGTAACGAGTCAAGTACTACCACGGACAAAATCAGGTCATGCATAGGTAATTTCACAAGTTATGGAGTAATACTTTTCTTATCATGTGACATGTACTGTAATATCCCGTCCCGGGATACCGGGTCATCTGGCACACATTACGAGATTAAGGAAAAATTGTGTGAATTCTTAAGACTCGAGAGAATGATTAATTAATTAAATTAATAATTAATTAATTATATGAAATAATTATTTTAATTATAATAAATATTTTAAATACACATTTACATTACATGTGGGGTGTGTAGCATGTATGTATATGTGACCAAGCATGTATGTATGCATGTATATAGGTAAATAAATAGATAAATAAATAAATAAATATATATATATATAAAAGAAGTGTGAACAGTGTGTAGTGTGAGGAGTAGGTGTGTCGGCAGTGGGTGTCTCCCAACATGTGTAAGTGTATGTGTATTATATATATATATAATATACCAAATATCTTGCAAATTTAATGCAAAGTAGAAAATTTGCTGAGCAAAATTTATGAGATGGAAATCAAATTGATGAGATGTGAAGGCTAGTGTAGGGCTACGAATGTAGAGAGAGAGAGAGAGAGAGAGAGAGAGAAAGAGAGAGGTCGGCTGCTCTTCTTTAAAAGGAGACAAACATGCATTGCATGCTTGATTTGAAAGAAAAGAAAGCTAAGGAACTGAAGGCGAAGAAGGGGAAGAAAACCAGGAAGAGAAAGACTTAGAACCCACGACCAAAAGGTGAGAAATTTGGAAAATTATCATTTTCTCTCTCTAGGATTTTAAGCATGATATGAACTATTTTCAAGTTATTTAATATGTATGATGTTTGATATATGTCTAAGACATGAATAAGCATGAAAAATCACAAGAAAAACACTGAAAAATGACAAACCCAAGAACAACTGCCATGAATGACCTTCAAAAACAAGTCTGAAATGGGTGAAATTAAATGGGTTCCAGCCTACCAAGACCTCAAGATGAGGTCAAGAAGGTTTCAAAAATACCACTACGTGATTCTAGAACTAAGTACAACCTCCAAATGTTGAGTTACAGGCTACGGGTTTGAAACCCAAAGCTTTAAACTCGATGGTAAAACGATATTTATGAACGAAAACTAAATCCCCATGAATAGGGGATCAAAACAAGCCTAACCTCATTGAAAATGATCAAGAAATGAGCATGAGCCGTGGGTTTACATGTTGGATTATCACATCCTAAACCGAACACATGAACAAGTTTTTAAGCCAAAAATAAATGCCAAACTAATTGGTGACACTCTAGAAGTGATTTACAATCAAAACAAGGAGGAATCATTGAGTAAAAACGCGCGAAATTGGAAGGGAATGAAACCTGCAAATTAGGGCAACGTAGGGGTTAAATAAAGAGGATGACGATGAGTTAACTCGTTTTAAAATAATCGAGTTGACTCGGACACGTGGCAGCATCTGAGCTTGCCACCAAATAAAATGAAACGACAACGTTTTAAATGTTTTAAACGCTAGGGCTGACGTCATCATGACGTCAGCCACATGTAAATAAAACCACTGAACCAGTTGGTTTACAACCAGACCGGACCAGTTCACTTTCAATTGTACTGAACCCTTTGGTTTTCTAAATTATTTAAAACTAAATAAACCAAAACTTCTTATATTTGAGGATTGACCCCTGAACTTCAGGAAAATCCTACTGTGGCCCAACTGGGGGAAAATTTATTCAATTTGACCCCTAGAAAATAATTAAATAATTAATTTAATTATTTAATAAATAAAGTAAAATGACTATTATGCCCCTAATTCAAAACTTGACCAAATAAAGTCCAAATTAAACATATGAATAGTGTATCCTTACTATTTTGGATATTCTGAAGCCAATGGTAGGGTCCGTTTTATGAGACGGGGCCCGAAAAATAAAGACACGTACAGGGGATAAATGACCAAAATACCCCTTGTCCAAAATTAACAAGTCATTAGTGTATTCTTACTATCTCGGACCTTCTGAGTGCAATGGTGAGGTTCATGACACGAGATGGGGTCTCGAAAAAATAAAGACACGTAAAGGGGTAAAATGACCAAAATACCCCTGGTACCTCTAAAGCCAAAATGAAACTAGAGAAGGTCTAAATTGACTTTCTCCGACTTTTCGGACTCAATAATAGAGTCCAAATTACAAAACGAAAGTACGGAAAACTATGACGCGTAAATGGGTAAAATGACCATTTTGTCCTTTTGCATACAAAAGTCCAAATTAACTTTTAGGAAAGCCTAAACCGACTTTCTTCGACGCTCCGGACTCAATGGTAGAGTCTATTTGATCAAAAGAGATATCAAAAGTAAAAAGACATAAAATTTGTTGAATAGCATCTGTTAGATAACTATAAATTAAAATAATGCCAAAGTACTAATCTAAGGCGTATACGAGAAAATGAATCACGAAAAGACACGACATGCAAACATGTGAAGTAAAGTACGAGAAGACGCGACGCGTTAACATGTCAAGTAAATAACCTTAATTTAAAGTTAATGGAGCTACCAGAAGAGTATAAATTAAAATGAATTTAATTTCTAACACATTAAATTGTGTCATAGGTTAAGAGTACGAGTTAAGTTAAGTACATATGAATTATGAGATCATTTTAGGATCTGATACGATTTAAGCATAAGTTAAGGAATATCAAGATGATATTACAACGAATGTGAAGTAAATGAGATGTTTATGAATTGTTCTTAGGAACTACAAGGAAAGTGAGAAAGCGCATTATTAGCACTAACCCTAAAGGACCAAGGTGAGTAACCCTGTATCTGAAGTGGAGATTTAACTCCATGGATTTGAAAAGATTTTAAATGCAAAGATATGAAGTGTTTGAAATTTCAAATTCAGTATTTACATGATTCAGTTGTAAATTGTTCTGTTTTGTAAACTCTATTATAACATGCTTAGTGAATGGATTCTACCATATTTTTCTTCAAACATATTTCAGCATGTCTAAAGTTTTAAATGCCAAATTATGTAAAGTGTTCTGATTTTGTTATATCAAATGTTTAAAGGATTGGTTATGAAATTATGTACATGATGTTTTAAATGTTCATGAGAAGCACCTATTTGAAGAAATCATGTATCAAATGTATTTGAATGTAAGAAAAATTGTGCCTAAGCACCATGGGTTTTTGGTTGGGTTGTACGGAACTCAGCTGACTTTTCAAATAACAGATTCTTGGGTTGTACGAAACTCAATTAATTTGTAAAAATATGATGGGATTTTGGGTTGCACGGAACTCAATTGACTGTCAAATGCCCGGTAGTAGGATCTAATCCCCCAAGCATAAGATACCTCGAGGAACCCTATCTGTTCTATCAGGAAATGAGTCTTACCTACCTTTTAGGGACCAGGAGGACGATCCTGATCGGTTCAGTTAGGTTATCTCGATTTATACGTAATATGGGAGTCCGGTTCGAAACAGATTTCACTAATGAAAGAGATAAGATGACAAATGAGTTTGAAAATGGAAGTAAGTTTTACCCTTATTTTCAATATGCATATGTTTTGAGTTTTATATACTCTATTTAAGAAATACATGTTACGTTATATGTTTTGAAGTTATATGAAGAAGTATATGTTAGCTTCAATACTTTTAAATGTTTCAAAGCTATCTGTTTTATGAAATGCATATGTTTTGAGTTATATACTCTATTTGATGAAGTACGAGTTTAGCTTGAATACTTTAAATGTTTCGAAGCTATCTGTTTTAAGAAATGCATACGTTCTATGTTCAAGTATACGAGCAATTGGCAGTGAATGTTTTACAAACTCTTATGTACTAAAAACCACTGCTAATTGAAACCCCATGACGAATACTGGAATTGCTCACAAGCTTAGATTAGCTTACCCGGACATTGTTCGGATCTCCCTTTCAGGTGATTAGCAGCAGTCTTGACTTGAGGATGATGATGATGAATCCGCTGTTGTTGGAAGTTATGTTCAAGTAGTTTTTGTCTAGTACTACGAACATTAAGTATGAAATTTTGTTAAGTATCATGAACTTAAGTTGTAACATTTGTTTTAGTAAGGTAGTGAACTGTTATGTATTAAGCCCCAAGGGGCAGCTAAACATGTATCCATTATAAAAGCCTTTAATTTTTTAGTTATGCTTTGAATGTATGATCATGTGTACCATCGTGAGTAGTGGCAGTATCAGACGGATGTGCAAATTTTAAAATGAGAAAAGAAAAGAAAAAGTTTTTCACACTTCCGCAATCATGTGTCGCACATCTATTCGATACCTGCTGCTTATGTGAGCCTTCGCCCTAAGGTCCCCGGGCCTGAGGGTGGCAATCGCGATACGAGATCCGTACAGGGTGGGTTTCAGGTCGTGACATGTACTGTTCAGTATTCAAGCATCAAAGGAATACGTATGATCACATCAGGGTATTAACATGTGAAACTCATTAAGTCCACAAGATAAAACAGTATCAATTGTGGAGATCAAGGCATATCAGATAATAAAGTACAAGGTGGCAGTAGGAATAAGGAAATGTGACATGGCTGAGGAAAGACCACATAACAAAGTCTGGGTTTTACTTACTTGCAGTTTCTTAGTATTGCATTCTCCATTTATAAATACTCTGATAATCTCCAGATACTTCAGGCATATCCTTGCATAGCCTGAATAATCATCATTAATTACAGACATATCAGAATTCATTCATTCATGTCTTATTCATCATCTTAGGAGTCTATCAGATGGCCTAATTAAGTTAATTGGCCTATTACCCACTCATTGGGTTTCAACTTATGTTATTAAATTCCTTCAATAGGCTTAGCACCTATTAGAATGATATTTTTAGTCATTTTGACTATAGTCGTTATCAATTAAGCACTTATTCGACCTTAGGGCAAAATAATAATTTTTTCATTCTTGCCCCGGGCCCTATCGTGGTCCTCAGAATATCCCAAATATTTTATATAGAAAGTTCTAAGTCTTTTGGACTTCATTTGGTATCTACTTTTGATCATTGGGACACATCGGTCATTTCTCATTTTATACATCTACTGTTTTGGGGTCTTATTTAGCCCTTCAATTTTCGTAATTATGCTTATGACAATTTATTAGATCAGATTGGCCTTTATTTGGCCTCTACTTTGCACTCACCATACTCAGGGGTATTTTGGTCATTTTACGTTTCGTGAAATTCTGCTCCTGATTCGTTATTTAATCATGTGTATAGTTTCATGAGTATCTGGGCTTCTATCGGTATCAATTTCAGTCCCATTTGGACTTCATTTAGACTTCGTATAGCATCAGGGGCATTTTGATAATTTTAGACTTTCACGTGTCACATTTTTTGGATACTTCGTTTGCTAGTATGGACTCCACCGTTGAGTCCTAGAGTGCCCAACATAATAAAAATGGATTATCTTTTATTTTTATTTGACCCTGGGTATCATTAGGGGCAGTACAGTCATTTATCATTTGCGTGTATTTATTCTTCGGGACTTAATTTCCCAAATCGGGCTCCACCATTGAGTCTGGGATGCCCGAAATAGTAACAATATACTATTCATTTATTTTATTTGGACTTCGTTTGACTTATTTAGTGTCCAAGGGTAAAGTAGTAATTTTACCCAATTAATAAAATAATTAAATAAATTATTTTATTAATTATTTATTTTTTCAGGGGCTTATTTGAATTTATCTTTTAAAATCTAGGCCACAATACAAATATCTAGAACAGTTGGGGGTCAAAATGTAATTAAACTGTCACGACCCGAAATCCATCCTATGCGGATCTCGAGTCGCGACCGCCGCCCTTCGGCCCTAGGGCCTCAGGACAAGGCTCGCATCTGTAGCGGTATCGAATAGATGTGCCTTATGTGGTTGTGGAAGGGTGAAAACTTTTTCTTTTCTTTTCTTTTCTCATTTTAAAATTTGCACATTCGTCCGATACTTCCGCTCTTCACATTACGGTACACATGAATATACATTCAAAGCATATCTAAGAACTTAAAGACTTTATAATATTATATATCACTGCCCTGAGGGCTTAATACATATTTTGTACTATTTACTACTACAGAATATACTAGCATTGTTCATAGATTTCTACAAGAAACTTCTTAACATATCTTCCCAAAATGGCAGATCCATCCTCATCGTCTTCTAATCCAAACTGCCGCTAATCACTTGAAAGGGGGATCCGAACAAAGTCCGGGTAAGCTAATCTAAGCTTGTGAGTAATTCCTATATTCGTCATGGGGTTTTCAACTGGTAGTAGTTTAACACATGAGAGTTTATAAAAATACTCACTACCAATTGTTCGTACAATTTAGAACACAGAGTATATGCATTCTTAAAACAGATAGCTTTGAAACATTTAAAGTATTCAAGCTAAACTCGTACTTCGTCAAATAGAGTATATAACTCGAAACATATGCATTTCATAAAACAGATAGTTTTAAAACATTTAAGGTATTTAAGCTAAATACACATTTCTTCAAGTATAACATATGCACTTTAAAAGTATATAAGCTTATATGATAAAATGGGGGTAAAACCTGCTTCCATTTTTTTTCAAAATCATTTGTCATCTTTTCCCTTTAATTAGGTGGAATCTGTTTCGAACCAGACTCCCGTTTTACTGCCAATACTGCCAATCATATTTTCCTGGGGGATTAGATCCTGCTACCGGGCGTTTACTGTTGAATCCCGAAGGATTTCAACCGTCATAGGGGGTGGTACTTAGTACCGTTTATCTTGTAAAACATGTATCACATGACTTCTTCAATAGATACTTTCATGAGTATTTAAAACATGAAACGTATAACTTCTACAATAGAACTTCAAATACTTGTAACAATCAAATTCAGAATATTTAAAGAAAATACATTTTAACCAGAGATGCTAAATATCTCCAAGCAAGAAATTGAATATAAAACATTTAGCCAGCATGTCGTAACGGAATAATTTAAAACAGGAATTGTAACAAAACTGAATTCGATATTCAAATACTTCACATAACTTGAACTTAAAACTTTTTCAAATATATGGAGTTAAATCTCCACTTCAAATACATGGTTACTCACCTCGATCCTTTAGGGTTAGTGCTAATAATGCGCTTTCCCACTTCCTTGTAGTTCCTAAGAACAATCCATAAATATCTCATCAACTTCACATTCATTGTAATATCATGTCGATGTTCCTTAACCTATGACACAATTATATGTGTTAGAAATTTAATTTATTTCAATTTATACTCTCCTGGTAGCTCCATTAACTTTAAATTAAATTTATTTACTTCATTTGTTTACGTGTCGTGTCTTTTCGTAATTCATTTCCTCGTACTTGCCTTAGTTTAATATTTCGGACGATATTCCAGTTTATAGTCATCTGACAGATGCTATTCATCAAATTTTATGTCTTTTTATTAAGACAATTCTTTTTGGTCGAATAGACTCTACTATTGAGTCCGAAGCGTCGAAGAAAGTCGGTTTAGGCTTTCCAAGAATTTAATTTGGGCTTTTGTATGTAAAAGGGAAAAATGGTCATTTATCGTTTTATGTGTCACATTTCTTTTGTACTTCATTTCGTAATTTGGACCTCACCATTAGACTCAGAAGGTCCGCGATAGTAAGAATACACTAATAACTTATTAATTTTGGACAAGGGGTATTTTGGTCATTTTATTTCTTTATGTGTCTTTATTTTTCGGGACTCCGTCTCGTAAAACGGACCCTACCATTGACTTTAGAATATCCAAAATAGTTAAAAAAACACTATTTATATGTTTAATTTGGACTTCATTTGCCCCACTTATGAATCAGGGGTAAAATAGTAATTTTACCTCATTTATAAAATAATTATTTAATTATTTAAATATTTTTCTAGGGGTGTAATTGCATGAAATTCTTATCAGTTAGGCCACAGTATAAATCAGTAAAACAGCTGGGGTCAAAATCAAATTTTCATAAGTTTCGGTCTGAACCAACTGGTTCAGTTAGGGTTTTAAGTGAGCCAGTCTGGTCTCCCATTGAACCAACTGGTTTAGCCGGTTTTATAAGTGATGCTGACATCATCATGATGTCAGCCCTAGTGTTTAAAATTTTAAAACAAAACGTTGCCGTTTTGCTAAAACCTGTAACCTGTTGGGTCCGGTTATAACCCAAATCCCATAACCGACCCGAAGTCCGACCCGAACAGTGTCAACTTCCCCACGAAGTTGACACTATTCATGCCGAAACCCTAATTTTTCAGTTTGAATTTCGTGATGATTTATGAATTTTTTTCTTCTGCTTTCTTTTCCAATAAACTCCTAAAACCTTAAGGTAAGTTTTTGCATTGATTTAGGGCTTTGAATATAGCTCAGGTACTCGGTCCAAGTCGTGATAACCAGACCTATAAACCGACGGTTCATGCTCATTTCTGAGCCAAATCCCATGGGATTTGTTCTGTTATGATCCCCTCTTCATGGGGTCTTATATGTCATTCATAAGGGTAGGTTTTGGTGTAAGTTTAAAGATTTGGTTTTACAACCCGTAGCCTGCAAGTTAATTTTTGAAGGTCATTTCTTGGGTTCGGCGATCGCATAGTAGGGTTTTAAGAACCCTCTTGGTCTCTGTTTGAAGTCTCGGTAAGCTAAAACTAGTTTGGTTGAAGTCGGTTCAGACCTGCTTGAACAAGGTCTTCAATGGCGACTGTTCATGGGTTATCCAGTTTTAGGTTATTTTGAAACCTAAAATTGTGTTTAACAATCTTATAAACATATATCTAGCATCATTTAATTGTATACGACTCAAAAACAATTCCTATAAATTCACAATTCTAGAGAGAGAAATTGCTAAATTTTTACATTTCTCACATTTGATTGTGGTTTGGACCCTTTTTCTCTTTTGTTTCTCCTTTTCGTAGCCCTTTAGTTCCTCTTTCTTTTGATTTCTTTTGTATGAAACAAGCATGCTTTGCTTTTAAAGAGAGCAACCAACCTCTCTCTCTCTCTACTGTTCTCTCTCTCTCTCTCTCTCTTTCTCCATTCGTAGCCCTACTTCTAGCCTGCATCTTTCTCTTCTCAATAACTCCCTTTCCCATCTCATAAATTTTGCTTTTTCTCTTTTCTACTTTGCATTAAATTTGCAAGATATTTGGTATATTATATATATATATATATATATAATACTCATACACTTACACATGTTGGGAGACACACACCAGTCGACACACACACACACTGCACTGTTCACACACACACACACACACACACACATATATATATATATATATACATATACATACCTTTACACATGTATATCCCTTAAATGGGATATTTATATGATACATTATTTAATGTATGTATGTGTGTTATTAAATTAAAATAAATACATTCTTATAATTAATTAATTTATTTGACTAATTAATTGTTCTCTTCAATGCAAATTTGTACACAATTTTCCTTCACCTCGTAATACGTGCCATATGACCTGGTATTTTGGGTCGGGATATTACATAAACAGAAAGTCTTGGGGTTCAAAACTAATTTTAGAAGAAGGGGTTCAGAACCGTCCGGTTTTAGGGTTCAATCAATTGAACCGGTCCAAAACTCCTAAAACCAATTGGTTCACTTCCTTTCACTACATAATGCTGACGTCTCGATGACGTCAGCTTCATAAAAAAAAACAGCAACGTTTTGTTTAATTTGAGATCCGTTTTAAACGGTCAGGACTCGACCCATTTTTTAACCTGACACCTGAATCGAGACACTGTTCATCGTCTTCTTCATCGAGGGAGACACGAACAATCTAAACCTAGATGTTTCTTCTCAATTTCGTGGGTTTTCAAGAAGGGATTTTTACTGTTTCCGACTCCTACATGTTTTTGGATTCTTAACAAACACTTTGGCATTCATTTTGTGGATTGGAACGAGCTCACAAGCTCGATTCCACCGTTAATGGCTGACGGGATAGTTCCATCGTACACGTTCATTTCTCCACCAAAGGTGATAATTTTTGGCTTGTTGTAACCATAAAATCATAGGGATTAATATTTCATTTATAAAACCGAGGTTGAGGTTCGATTTGAGATGTCAAAAATTAGACCCGTGACTTGTAACTCGACGGTTCTCTCTGGTCTTAGGGCCATTTCACCTAATTTTTCCTGTTTCATGAACCATTTAGCATCTAGTTTTAATCCCTATCCTTCAATCAGAGTTTAACCCAAGTCGAATCAGACCCAGTTTGAAAGTGGTCGTTCATGGTGGTTACGTACGGCCGTGTGCCTAAAACAGTTCGATTTTTAACCCAATTTTCTCCTACTGTCTTGGCCTCAATATTTCAAACACATGCATGTACTTATTTGGCCTCAAATAGTGTGTATGTGTGTGCTAATTTGAAAAATACAAAAAAATCCATTCAATGGCTACACGGGCATACCTTCACGACAGTGGGTTTCCCCTCCTTTGGTGGTTCAATCCTGATCTCTTTGAGCTTTACCAATGCAACCATACTCCTTTCTTGTGCACCTTTAAGTGGCCACACACACACATGCATTCAACATGCAAGGCCTCTCTTCCTCTATCTACTCTTTCCCTAATTTCTCTCTCTAAACTCTCTCTCTACATTAGATCTGTGGCTGCCTGTTGTTTCAGACTCAACAGCCCTTCACGCAATGTCTATATATATAATATACATATAAACATATTTTACGTTGTATATTGGCTGCATGAAATCCAATTGGTAGGGGTGGTGGTCCAATGAGGGGCTGCCACCTCATTTTTATTAATCAGAATTCAGCATTCCATGATATATATATATATATATATATATCTCATGTACAATAAAGCACAAAATTGCTTATGGCCAAGTGGTTTAATTTTTGGGAGGAAATTTCTTACTCTTTTAGGTTTAGGAATCAATTCCCATGACCACCCCTTTTTGTCTCTTTTGACTAATTTCTATCTTATGCCTTGTTTTGCCAGCTCAGACTTTTCGTTTTGCTCAGATTTTCATTTTTGCCTTTTCTCTCGAAATTTCTTTTCTGTTGCTCTTTTTACGAAACGATTTTGTTTGGTCGCTCCTTATTTTGGGTGGCTTCGATTTCAAAGGTCTCGTGTCAGTTATTATTTATTTGTGGCCGTCATGGTTCTCTAATTTGAGTTTTTGTGGTGTTATAATGACATCATTTCACCTAATTAATTGGTCATTAGGTTCGGGTATTACACCCTCCTCTGTTAACATTTTTTAATTATTTTATTGGTTTATCGTGACCGTCAAGAGGTTCCCGATTAACTGTCTGAATTATTCTTTATGTCGGTTCTAATTAATAATTAGCAAACTAATTATTAATTAATCAGGTCGGGGTGTTACAATTGAACTATGATTTGATTTATCGAACTATGGCTATGATTGAACTATGATATTGACTATTAGATTTTGAAATTTTTTATTGAACTATGACTAAGATTGAACCATGATATTGACTATTGAACTATGACTGTCACGACCCGAAACCCACCCTGTGCGGATCTCGCATCGCGACTGCCACCCTCAGGCCTGGGGACCTTAGGGCGAAGGATGGCATAAGCAGCGGTATCGAATAGATGTGCGACACATGATTGCGGAAGCGTGAAAATTTTTTTCTTTTCTTTTCTTATTTTTAAATTATGCACATCCGTCCGATACTGCCACTCTTTACATAGCATACATGATTTAACATTCAGAGTATAACTAAAACTTAAAACTTCGTAAACAATAAATGTTCAATTGCCCTATGGGGCTTATACATAACAGGGTACTATTTTACTAATACAACATTTCATACTTATGTTCATAGTACTAGACAAAATTACTTAAACATAACTTCCAAATGCAGTAGATTCATCATCATCATCCTCAAGTCAAGACTGCTGTTAATCACCTAAAAGGGGGATCTGAACAAAGTCCGGGTAAGCTAATCTAAGCTTGTGAGCAATTCCAGTATTCGTCATGGGGTTTTCAATTAGCAGTGGTTTTGTACATAAGAGTTTGTAAAATAATCACCGCCAATTGTTCATATACTTTGAATACAGAATATATGCATTCCTTAAAACAGATAGCTTTAAAACATTTAAAGTATTCAAGCTAAACTCATACTTCGTCAAATAGAGTATATAACTCAAAACATATGCATTTCATAAAACAAATAGCTCTGAAACATTTAAAGTATTCAAGCTAAACTCGTACTTCGTCAAATAGAGTATATAACTCAAAACACATGCATTTCATAAAACAGATAGCTTTGAAACATTTAAAGAATTCAAGCTAAACTCGTACTTCGTCAAATAGAGTATATAACTCAAAACATATGCACATTGAAAATGAGGGTAAAACCTGCTTCCATTTTCAAATCATTTGTCATCTTATCACTTCCATTAGTGGAATCCATTTCGAACCGGACTCCCGTTTTACTGCAATGCTACAATAGAGATATCCCGTACCAGGGGGATCAGATCCTGTTACCTGGTATTTGACAATCAATTGAGTTCGTATATAACCCAAAATCTTGTCGGTTTTTACAGGGCAATTGAGTTCGTATATAACCTAAAATCCTGCCTGGTGCTTATGCATTATTATCTTGTAAAACTTTAACCCAACTGAACCGATCAAGAGCAGCTGCCTGGTCCCTAACAGGTAGGACTTATACTCACTCCCTAGCAGAATAGATAAGGTTTCTTCAAATAGGTACTTCTCATGAACATTTGAAACATCATGTACATAATTTCATAACAAATCCTTTAAACATTTGATATAAACAAATTCAGAACACTTTACATAATTTGGCATTTAAAACTTTAGACATGCAGAAATATGTTTTAAAAAAACTGTGACAGAAACCATTCTCTGAGCATGTCATAATAGAGTTTATAGAGATAAAACAATTTAAAACTGAATCATGTAAATACTGAATTTGAAAACTCAAACACTTCATATCTTTGCATTTAAAACCTTTTCAAATCCATGGAGTTAAATCTCCACTTCAAATACAGGGTTACTCACCTTGGTCCTCTAGGGTTAGTGCTAATAATGCGCTTTCCCACTTTCCTTGTAGTTCCTAAGAACAATTCATAAACATCTTATCAACTTCACATTCATTGTAATATCATCTCGATATTCCTTAACTTATGCTTAAATCGTACTAGATCCTAAAATGATTTCATAAATTCATATGTACTTAACTCGTATTCTTAACCTATGACACAATTTAATGTGTTAGAAATTGAATTTATTTCAATTTATACTCTTCTGGTAGCTCCATTAACTTTAAATTAAAGTTATTTATTTCGTATGTTTACGTGTCATGTCTTTTCGTATTTCCTTTCCTCGTATACGCCTTCGATTAGTACTTTGGCATTACTTTAATTTGTAGTCATCTAACAGATGTTATTCAACAAATTTTATGTCTTTTTACTTTTGACATTTCTTTTGGTCGAATAGACTCTACCATTGAGTCCAGAGTGTCGAAGAAAGTCAATTTAGGCTTTCCTAGAATTTAATTCGGACTTTTGTATGTAAAAAGGCAAAATGATCATTTATCATTTTACGTGTTGTATTTTTCCGTACTTCGTTTGGTAATTTGGACCTCACCATTGGACTCAGAAAGTCCGAGATAGTAAGAATACACTAATAATTTGTTTATTTTGGACAAGGGGTATTTTGGTCATTTACTCCTTTACGTGTCTTTACTTTTCGGGACCCCTCTCGCAAAACGGACCCCATCATTAGTCTCAGAATGTCCAAAATAGTAAAGATTCACTATTCGTATGTTTAATTTGGACTTCATTTGCTTCATATATGACCTAGGGGCAAAATAGTAATTTTACTTTATTTATTAAATAATTAAATTAATTATTTAATTATTTTTCAGTGGCTTAATTGCATAAATTTCTCATTAGTTGGGCCACAGTATAATTTCATAAAACAGTTGGGGTCAAACTATAAATAAAGGAAATCTTGGTTTATTTAATTTTAAATAAATAAGAAAACCAATTGGTTCCGTCCAAAAATAAGTGAACCGGTTCGGTCTGGTTGTAAACCAACCGGTCTAGTGGATTTCATGCGTGTGGCTGACGTCACGATGATGTCAGCACTAGCGTTTTAAGATTTTATAACACATATAAAACGTCGTCGTCCCATTTAATTTGGTGGCAAGCCTAGAGGCTGCCACGTGTCCAAGCCAACTCGGTTATTTCAAAACGAGTCAACTCATCATCGTCTTCCCCACGTCGACCCCGATTGTAACCCTAATCCTGTTTCCTGTTTCTTCCATTTTCGTGCCTTCCCATTCAACCAATCCCCACTGTTTTAATTCGAAAACGTTCCTAAGGTATAACTGACTAGTTCGGCATTAAATTAGGAGTTCAAAATGAACTCTTTGTTTCGGTTTCAACCTTGATAATCCGAACTGTGGGTTGGTCGCAAATGCTCATTTCTGAGCCAAAACCCTTCGGGTTTGATCCTTTATGATCCATTTTTCATGTATTTTTAGTTTTCATTCATGCATATCATTTTAACATCGATTTTAAAGCTTTGGGTTTCAAACCCGTAGCCTGTAACTCAGTTTTTGGAGGGCTTTTCTTGAGCTTTTTGATCGCGGCTCTATGTTTTTAGAACACCCTTAGGGTCTTCTTGTAGTCTCATTACACCAAATAGAGTTTGGTTGAAATCGATTCAGACCTGCCATGGGCAAGGTCTTCAATGGAGGTTTTTCATGGGTTTCATATTTTTTGGTCATTACAAGACTTAAAATCATACTTAACAATCTTGTTAACATATATCTAGCATCCTATAACTGTATACAATCCAAAAACAGTTCCTAATACTTCAAATTTTTAGAGAGAGAAACATGAAAGTTTTGAATATCTCTTACCTTTTTCACTGTTATTCTCCTTCTTCTACTTCTGAATCTCTTCTATTCTCCTCAGTTTCTCCCTCTTTTGGTTTCTTTCGTAAGAGAACAACATGCTTTGCATGTTTTGGTTTTAAAGACAAGGCAACCGACCTCTCTCTCTCTAAATCTCTCTCTCACTTCTCCATTCGTAGCCCTACTTCTAGCCTGCATCTTTCTCTTCTCAATAACTCACTCTCCCATCTCATAAATTTTGCTTTTTCTCTTTTCTACTTTGCATTAAATTGCAAGATATTTGGTGTATTATATATATATATATATATATATATATATATATATATATACACATACACTTACACATGTTGGGAGACACACACCAGCCGACACACACACACACTGCACTGTTCACACACTTTATGATTTACATATATTTATTTATTTATTTTTACTTTATTCATATACATACATGCATACATACTTGATTACATATACATACATATAATTCATCTTCCATGTAATCATAATTATGTGCTTAATTTATTTTTAATTAAATAAAACTAGTTATTTCATATAAATAAATAATTAGTTATTTATTTAATTAATTATTCTCTTTGAGTGTAAATGTTTTTACATTAATTTTCTTTAATCTCGTAATACGTGTCATATGACCCGGTATCCCGGGTTGGGATATTACAATGACTATTATTATCGAACCATGATTTCGATCCATGACTAAGATTGAACTGTAATATTAACTATTGTTATCGAGCTATGTTATTGAACTATTATTATGATTGAACTATAATATTGATCATTGAATTATGACCATGATTGAACTAAGATCTATTGAAAATGAATTTGATACTATTCTCCGAACTCTTGTGTTTTGATATGATGTATTCTAATTCTCAATGAATATAGACTTTCCAGTATAGAAATACATAGTAGTTTTGAAACACTTGGCATGTTATGAAATTCTCACGGAACCGTCAATCTCATTATAGATGTTTACCATATTTTCAAGTAAAGATTAGACAGACTCGTTTTCAAGCATTGCAAACTAAGTGCTTAAGGGATGAAGCGATTTGCTTTGATGAATCTTTAACTGAAGATAGGTTATATGATTTTTTATTATGTGAATTCAGTTGTGTAATTTTAAACTAATCAACATTGCATTGTGACATGGAAACTATATCTTTTAGAGACAATGTTTAATTGACTGATCATGTTTTGTGGCTTACTTTATGAATATGAAAAAGAAAGAAAAAAAATTATTCTGTTGCATTTGATGAATGGTAATTAGAAAGATGATTTGATTATTGAAAGGTTTTAGTGGCCGATCACGGACCACTAATCCGTATAGGCCGAGTTCCGAGTTGTGACACCGCTAGACTAAAAGTATCAAATATGTGACATTTGACATTATAAATAGAATCATGTATAGATTAAGACATTAAGCCTAGCTTGATCTATGTTATTTACCTTTTGACATGTAACTATAAGTCTATCTCAACTATATATTGCTTGTCTAAATAAGTAGTATGAAAAGATCTCGTATTCTAATAATGATTTCACTGGTGCATTCCCAGCCTGACTATGTGAAGATTTCTTGATAGCAGGATATGATGCATTGTTTGTTTCAATTAGATGCACAGGTTGAGTGTAATATCCCGACCCGGGATACCGGGTCACATGACACGTATTACGAGAAAAAGAAAATTATTTATATCTATAATTAATTAATTATTAAATTAATTAATTATGTGAAAAGTATATATATTAATTATATTATATATTTATATGTATAAAGTGAAATGGGTATGTATGGATATGAAAACATGTATGTATGTAAGTATGTATATGTATAGCTGAAATGTGAAAAGGGGTGTGTGTGTGTCGGTTGGTGTGTGTGTGTGTGTTGTCTTATATATGTCTATATGTATATATATATATATATATGTATATATTATATGTAAAAATATCTCAAAAAAATTAATGTAAAGCAAGCTTGGGAAGAACAAAATTTATGAGATGGGAGGGCTATGTAGGGCTATGAAATCAGAAAGAAGAGAGAGAGAACAGAGAGAGAGAGAGTGGAGGAGAGAGAGATGTCGGTTCCCTTTGTCTTTAAAAAGGAACAAGCATGCATTGCATGCTTGTTTTGTAAGAAAGAAAAGCTAAGGAACTGAAGGAGAAGAAGAAGAAGAAAACTGGAAAGAAAAGACATAGAACCCACGACCAAAAAGGTGAGAAATGCTCAAAGTTGTCATTTTTTCTCTCTAGAAATTAGCATGAATGTGAACTGTTTTTGAGTTATATATGATCATATAATGCTAGATAGATATGTACAAGACTATCAAGCATGATTTTAGGCTTCAAAAACACTGAAAATTGACAAACCCAAGAACGACTGCCATGGATGACCTTCAAGAAAACAAGTCTGAAATGGGTGAAACTAAACGGGTTCTGACCTACCAAGACCTTAAGCTGAGGTCAAGAGGGTTTCAAAAATACCACTACGCGATTCCAGAACCTTAGAGCAACCTCCAAATGTTGAGTTGCAGGTAACGGGTTTAAAACCCAACCCTTTGAAACTCAGTTTAAATCAACACCAAAGAATGAAAACTGAATCCCCATGAAGAGGGGATCAGAACAAGCCAAAAACCATGAAAAAACCATCAAGAAATGAACACGTACGACCGAATAACAGTTCGGATTATCGAGCTTAAAACCGAACATATGAAGAGATTTTAAAGTCCAAAACGAATGCCAAACACTTAACCAATGTCCGAGAAATGGATTAGGTTAGAAACAGTGGAGATTGGCTAAGTAGAAACTCACGAAATAGAGGGAAATGGGAAACTGTAACTAGGGTTTTCAGTCGGTCGTCGTGGGGAAGAAGAAGACGGGTCAACTCGGCTTTTAAATCAGGCTGAGTCAACTCGGACAGGTGGCAGCCTCTGGGCTTGCCACCGATTAATTGGAACGACGGCGTTTCATCCCTGTTTTAAAATTTTAAAACGGTAGGGCTGACGTCAGCAACACGCACCAAACCGGATAGACCGGTTGGTTTACAACCAGACCGGACCGGTTCACTTGACTTGAGACCAAATCCTTTGGTTTATAATTTAATTAAAAATCAAATAAACCAACACTCTTTGTATTTACGGAATGACCCCAGAACTTCTGGACAATCCTACTATGGCCCAACTGATGAAGAATTTATGCAATTAAGCCCCTAAAAAATAATTAAATAATAAATTTAATTATTTAATAAATAAGAAAAATTACTATTTTACCCTTGGGTCATAAATAGAGCAAATGAAGTCCAAATTAAGCATATGAATAGTATATCCTTATTATTTTGGATATTCTGAGACTAATGGTAGGGTCCGTTTTACAAGACGGGACCTGAAAAATAAAAACACGTAAGGGGTAAATGACCAAAATACCCCTTGACCAAAATTTAACAAGTTATTAGTGTATTCTTACTATCTCGGACCTTCTGAGTCCAATGGTGAGGTCCACGACACAAGATGAGGTCCCGAACATAATGACACGTAAGGGGGTAAAATGACCAAATTACCCCTGGTACCTCAAAAGTCAAATTAAAAGCAGGAAATGTCTAAATTGACTTTCTTTGACATCTCGGACTCAATAATGGAGTCCAAATTACGAAACAAAGTATAGAAAAATATGACACGAAAAACGGTAAATGATCATTTTGCCCTTTTACATATAAAAGTCCAAATTAAATTCTTGGAAAGCCTAAACCGACTTTCTTGGACACTCCGGACTCAATGGTAGAGTCTATTCGACCAAAAGAAATGTCTAAAAAAAAAAGACATAAAATTTGATGAATAGCATCTGTCAGATGACTATAGACTAAAATATTGCCGAAGTATTTAAACTAAGGCAAGTACGAAGAAAATAAATTACGAAAGGACACGACAACACATCAACCTTAGAATAAAATTTCTAACTCCTAAGTTGTTTTTAGGTGATAAACATGGGAGAGCAACCAAAGAAATTCACCATCATGAATAAAGCCCAAAGGGCCAAAGATCCCAAGCAACAAGCTTTCATGAAGGCCCTATTGTGGCAACAACAGGTAATTGAAAAGCACATAAGAATCGCCAAGGCCACTGAGGTGATTTCGGTTAGGCCTTTTATGCATAAGTCACCTACCAGGGAAATGGTAGCTGAGGCCAGGAAAAAGAAGGAAGAAGCAAAGAAAAGAAAAGAGGAAGAAAAAGAAAATACCGAAACCTTAAGTGAGTGGGTAAAAAGGTAATGCGTGTTTCTTACTCATTCTATACGATACCACTATAAGATAAGTTGTAGTTAACTTATGTAGTAAAGGAAAAAGTTAAGTTCAGTTAATTAATTTCATTATGAAATTTATGAGTCTTTTTCTAAATTGTTTAGGATAAGGGCTGATAAGGGCAAGACTCCTCAGTAGGGTCTACGGTATATGAGGTGAATAACCCTGTGTTTGAATTGGAGATTTAACTCCATGGATTTGAAAAGGTTTTAAGTTCAAAGATATGAAGTATTTGAAGTTTCAAATTCAGTATTTACATGATTCAGTTTTTAATTGTTCTGGTTTTCATTGTGACATGCTCAGTGATTGGTTTTTCCCACACAGTTTTTCCTTCAAAAATATTTTGGCATGTCTAGTTAAAATGCAATTATTGTTAAATATCCTGAATTTGCTTATTTCAAGTATATGAATGTTATGTTTTAAAGTACTCACGAGAAATATCTATTTTGATGTACTCATATGCTAAATATATTTTAAATGCAAGATGAATGGTGCATAAGCACTTAGACAGGATTCTGAGTTTTCAGTTGCCCTGTAAAATAGGCAGGATTTTGGGTTGTACGGAACCCAATTGCCCTGTAAAATGCCAGGTAGCAGGATCTAATCCCCCAGGCATGAGATATCTCCATTTATAAGTAAGATGAGAGTCCGGTTCGAAACGGATTCCACTAATGGAAGTGATAAGATGACAAATGGTTTGAAAATGGAAGCAGGTTTTTACTCTCATTTTCAATATGCATATGTTTGAGTTTTATATACTCTATTTAAGAAATACATGATATGTTATATGTTTTAAAGTTCATATGTATAAGTTTAGCTTGAATACTTTAAATGTTTCAAAGCTACATGTTTTAAGGAATGCATATATTCTGTATTCAAAGTATACGAACAATTGGCGGTGACTATTTTACAAACTCTTATGTACTAAACCACTGCTAATTGAAAACCCCATGACGAATACTGGAATTGCTCGCAAGCTTAGATTAGCTTACCCGGACTTTGTTCGGACCCCCCTTTCAGGTGATGCAGCAGACAGGGTCTTAAGGACGACGACGATGAGTTTAGCTGTTTTTGGAATGATATGTTTAAGTAGTTTCTTTTGAAGAACCTATGAACACTAGTAGTACGTTTTGTATTAATAGACAAAGTAAGAATATGTAATAAGCCCTCAGGGCAACCGAATATGTATTGTATTAATGTATGAAGTCTTTAAGTTTTCATTATACTCTGAATGTGTAACCATGTATGCTATGTACGGAGCAGCAGTATCGGACGGATGTGCATAATTTAAAAATGAGAAAAGAAAAGAAAAAGTTTTTCACGCTTCCACAAAACTTATGTTGCACATCTATTCGATACCGCTGCCTATGTGAGCCTTTGCCCAAGGGTCCCCGGACCTGAGGGTGGCGGTCGCGATGCGAGATCCGCACAGGGTGGGTTTCGGGTTGTGACATTGCGCTTCTGTTACTTATTTATATCTGACATGTGTAACTCATTTTATTCTATACGGCTTGTTGGGGTGACAGGTCGGTCATGTTTCGAATTCTGTAGAGGGTAGGTTTTGGGATGTGACATCCACCATAACCCTTCTTCAAATTTCCTAGCTTTCCTATATTTAGTAACCATTATGAATGGTGTGAATTTAGAAGATCTTGAGAATTTGGCCTCTTATGGGTGCACTAGACATGCTTCCATGGGTCAAATTCACAAATAACTTGACATTCTATGCTTTAACCATTCTTGAAAAATGTGTCATAAAATACTTCCAAAATTCTTTGTCATTCCATTTGTGGATCTCCTTCCTTAATTGTAACCCGCCATTTGTAAGCTTCTCCCTTAAGCCTAAGCATAAACGTGACAAAATTCACTTTTTTCATGAGCACTTCAAAAAATTTCTCCATTTTTACTATCCATGTTTATGTCATTGGTCAAAAGTGTATTCAAACACAAGAGGCCTTGGCTTTTGAAATTGCTCAATCATAAAATTTCATTCTAGTTCCTCTCAAACTTCAGGTATAGCATTTGGGTTGTGGTTGCTTGTGTCACAACCCAACACCCCACCCTACGCGAATGCTGTGGACGTGATGCCAGTTGGCCACCTTACCAGTTTTCCCCACCTACAATGCAACCAATCAAAGGTGGCTTCTGAACTTTATAATAAATTGCATTTCAAATGTAGGGTCAAAGCAGGGAAAATTAAAACCTTTTTAATTCAGAAATGTAACTTATCCAGCACATCAGAACAAGTCTAGAATCAATTACCAAATATAGCTAGAATACATGAGCCACGTCCCAATGCATCTATTCTATATCAATGAATTACTTAAATCGGAAGTTACACCAATACAATTTACCTGATCAAAAACTCATCCCTAATGACTAACAATCAGAATATCTCCAAGTACAATTTAATCATGGTGATCCAACATACTAGGCTAACCTCATCACTAATTATGCAATGTTATAATACACAATTTGAACTTAACCTTATAGAGTACGTGGTCAACTTTGTCTTGGAGTTCGTATCATCAATGTTAATCATTTGTGCTTCACTAGCTCCACTAGTTATCTCATTGCATTTCATCCCTCATAGGGCCACTTGAAAAATGGTCATAAGTAAGGCGTGAGCTAACTTAGCTCAGTAAGTAAATTCCTAGCTTTGCCATGGGTTAGGGTTAGTCCACAAGAATATAGAAGAAAAAGATATCATATAGCCAGTCACCAAGATAAAGTAATAATGACTCAAGGGTCTAAAAAGGCTTATCCCACAATATGATACAAGAAAGAGATGTCAAAATTATCTAAAATGGGATCTAGCCTAACATAATGATTCGCTGCCACAAACAAATACGTTAGCCAATCAAAAATGTGTCATGCTTGTAACAATATGATCATTCACAGGGTATAAAATATGATCATCTAATGAATGCCAAAAATATTAATAGTGAGTTCTAAAAAAACAGATGTGTAAACAACCGGGGCTCGACATAGCCCTAAAAATACACATTCAGGTCTGCCTCTTTCTGCTAGGCTTACTCAATAGCACTAGAACTCTTTCATCTCAACTCCCCAAAGGACACACAAGACCCCAAAGGGTCCACCCCGCAATTTGTGAATAGATGGGCCATTGTGACTGAGCACAACCCCGGGCCCTTATCGAATATTATGATCAATAAAATTCCACACAGGATGTACAATCATGTGAAATAGCCAAAATCTCAATCAATGAGACATAAGTGTGTGGAACAACAAGATCTCCATCAACAAGATATATCACAAAATCATGACATGGTATCAGTAATGAAGTTTACAAATGATATAGGCAAGCAAATCAAATCCGAAGTACAGGCATAAACAAATAATTACAAGTCAATTGGCATCAAATCAGAGAGATCAAGTTCATTAGGTAGTGATAGAGTACAAATTTGGCAGTATTTGAAAATAAATGTGACCCTAGCTAAGAATAACCTATATCAAAGCATATGAGTTACTTACCTCAAAACTATCCCAAACGGTTCCTCAATTTCAAGTTTCCTTTTCTTTTCCTTTGGAGGTTCCTACAAACTAGAAAATTATTTATTATGGTCAATTCTGGTCTATTAATAATTCATTGCCCTTAACTATCTAGGTTGATTCTAATGCTCGTGTGTTTTACTTAATTATTCAGCTCCCTAGGTATCATTTAGCATTTTTTTTGAGTTATTAATTTACACATTTACACATAAGCTTTTAGAATGTTATATTTGGGTAAATGAACTCCACCGTTGAGTCCGAGATGTCTAACAAAATAAATCTAGGCTTTCGTGGCCGCTCATTTGGCTTTGGGCATCTCCAAGGGCAAAATAGGTAATTTTTATTTTATATGACTTAATTTTTCAGAACCCCGGTTCACAAAATAGGACCCCACCATTAGGTCCATAATGTCCAACATAGTCAAAATACATTATCCATTCAGTTCCATTTGGACGTCGGGTTATTTTTCTATATTTTTATTTAATTGAATTAATTAAATTAATTTAATGTTATTATTATAATATATATATATATATATTGCCCAAATAAATCACAAGGGCATGGTTGGCACAATGGTTGCGCGTGTGGAAATAGGGTCATGTACGTGTGAGAGGTTGGGGTTTCAAGTCCTAGGGGCGACAACCCCTTTTATTTTTCAAAGGTTTCCAGATCCAAACGGTGTACAGTGGGTTGATTTGAGGATAGGTTATCCTTCATTCCAAACAAGGGGTATCGAGTCCATGGCCTACACTCGTAACCAAACAGGTCGAGATTAGTATTATTTCAAAAACACGGAAGCAAAACGTTGTCGTTCAACTAAATACTCTAACCCAAAACGACGTAGTATAGGGCTTAGTTTTAATATTAGCTTGGTCTAAAACGGCGTCGTGTGGTCTGGTCTGGTCTAAAAAGCGTCGTTAGAAATTCCTTGTTCATTATAGTCCCCAAGCCCCCACAACTGTTGCCCTAGTTCACCAGTTTTCTTAAAGTTCTATTTCATGAAATCGGGGGTCAATTTCTCCTCTGTTTTTGGGTGATATAGGTTATTGGGTGTTCGGGTAACACTTTGGCATTCATTTGAGAGCTCGAATTGAGCTCGAGGGGCTACGGTGAGTTAGATGGTCTAAAGTTGCAATTGGGTCGTAAATCCTCAGTTTCATCACCAAAACTAGTGAGATTTGGCTCGACATGGCCATCATGACATCAGTTTTTCAATCCCCATTCTAAAAATAAGGGTTAGGAGTCTAATTCAAAGACTGGGTTCTAAACCCGAAACCTACAACTTCAAATTCTAGGGGCTTTCTTTGGGTTTCTAGGTCATGGCTTAGTGTTTTTAAAACACTCTTGGGCTTTAGTCAAGGTTTTAACAAGCCAAATGTAGTTTGGTTTATGTGGTTTCAAACCCATTATTGCAAGGTCCTTCAATGGCGGTTCCCCGTGGGTTTATGCATTTCCAACCCCCTTGGCTCTCCTAATTTTCTTATAACAATTTTTATTGTCAAAATAAACTCATGCATGCCTTTATACACTCTAAAACAGTGTGTGTGTGTGTGTGTGTGTGATCATTTTTGAAAAAGGAGAATTCGAGTTCAACGAGTTTGTAGGGTTATACCTTCTTGACAGTGGCTCTCCTCACTTTGTGGCTCGATCCTAATCCCCTTAGGGGTCTTTCATAGCACCCACAATCCCCCTTTCCTTCCTCTTTTAATAGTAGGCTTCCATGCAAACACACCTTTTCACTCATACACAATATCTCACACACAAATAGAGTATCATTCACACACAATGCCTCTCACGCACACACTGTTCTTCTTTCATGCACTAAACATGCATCACACATATAGAAGGCAATTTAAAACACCTAAGTCTTAATATATATATATATATATACATATATATACATATATATACATATACACATGTATATATATCACAGGGCTGAGGTGTGCTGATGTGGTGGGTGAGGTGGTGCTGAGATGGGCTGAGGTGAAGGGGCTTAGTGGATGATGAGGTGTTGCATGAATGGCCATTGGCCAATTTAGGAGGTGGGCGTAGCTGACTAAGGACTTATATACATATTGGTTGTATATTTAAACACAAAAGTGCTGGCAACCCACTTGGTAATTTTTTGGGTATTAAAACTTTGTCCATTTTGGGTTCAAGGGTTCAAAACCCCTTGGCCTCACTTTTAGTTATTTTCCCCTATTTTATGCTTATGCCCCAGTTTGGCACACGAAGTTTATCATTTTGGATTTTTCCTTTCTATTTTCTTTTCTATTTCTCTTTTTTATGAAACGGTTTCTTCTAGTCGTTTCCTATTTGGGTTGGCTTCGAAGTTCAAAGCCTTGCGTTGTTCATCATTTCCTTGTGGTCTCCGTAGCTTGATAATTCAAATTTTTATAGTGTTAAAATAAGGCTAAGATGAATAAATTAACTCATTAAATTTCAAAAATGCATCATTACATTAATTAATCGGTAAACTAGGTTCGGGGTATTACATCATTCCCTTCTTTACTTATTTAATTATTTTATTGGTCTATTGTAACTATCGAGAAATCCTTATTAATTTTCTTAATTATTCTTTATGTTGTTTCTAACTAATTATAAATTAATCAGGGGCGATGTGTTACAGCTTGGCTAGTGATTATGTTGTATAGCTTAGACTAATCCCTTGATAGTCAAAGTTCCCCTCTATGGTAGCTTGTACAAGGTTTAGTCTCGCGTTGATGTCATACCAACCTTAAGCAGACATAAACTTAAATGTTCATAAGTTCCAAAAATCACTCTAGGATGTACTTATCATTTTCGAAATGAATATACCTTAGCATCTCTACTTAAAATAACCCCATCTAAGTTTCATGTTTATCACTTTGCTTTCCTTTTAAAGTTTTAGAACCTGTCACGACCTTGAAACCCACCCTACGCGGATTAAGGGTCAGTGATCGACACTGCCACTTGGACAGGCCGTACAGAATCAAATGAATCGCACAGAATGATGAATCATATTGATAAATTAGAAATCATTAAAACATTTAATGCGGAAGCTACACCAATGTAATTCATCTGATCACAAACTGAACTCCAACAAGCATCAATCAAATATCTCCAAGTACTATTTTGTTCACCATGATTCACTAATCAAATTTAACACCTCCATCAATGATACCATATTACAATACCAAATATCTGATTAGCCTTATAGAGTACGCATTCAAACCGTAACTAGGAGTTCACATCATAAATACTGTTCACAAGCTCGCCATTAGCTCTACTAGTTGCCCCATTCACCCCATTTTGGTCCTTCTCTTATAGAGCTACCTGAAAAATAGATATAAATATAGAGCAAGCTAACTTTGCTCAGTAAGTAAATTTTCTCGCTCTGTCATGGGTCAGGCCTAGTCCATCAGAAAGAGAATGAACAATATAAAGCAAAGGATAATATCTCAATAGCATGCGAAGAATAGATCATCACAGTAGCCAGTCACCAAAATGTGAAATAATAGAAATGACCCGAGGGTCCAACAGGCACGTCCCATGACAATATAATACAAGTGAACGACAATTCAACAATAGAGACTTAACCTATACAATAGTTAGCTGTCACAATTCATAAGGTACCACAAATAGCCAAATCAGATAAAATGATAGGCTTGCAAGGCATATCAGTAATCAAAATGTACTATCAATCAAGCGTATCAATAAACAGGAATACATCATCAGATAATCAAAAATAGGCATAACAAGCATATCAATAATTAGAGAGTGCAATATCAAAATATCAATAAACAATATGAACACTAATAGAATAGATGCTAAAATAGATAGGGCCCGGCATACCATCAGAAAGCGCTTATCTATGTGTGGTTCCAAATGAGGGGTTTGCTGGTCTGACAATGCCTTTGCGCGCCCGGGTCCAGCCTTGCCCGAACCACTGGATAACACTAAAGCTTTTTACATATATCATGTCCTACATGGACTTCGACTCGTAGGTCCAGAAACATCCTATAAATCAGATGGACTGTTGTGACATATCACAATTCCAAGCACTCATATTAATAATACCATGATCATCGAAATTCCAGAGGCGATGTTCATATTTGTGGAATAGCAAATTCTCAATAGTGAGAGGCATAACAATTTTTCAATATCCAAGCAAATATAGAAATGGATAAATAATCATATGGGATATTGGCCATCAATTTCTCAACAAATCCACATTATAAAATAAGCATCAATTTGTGGAGATCAACATATCAGGTATGCATGGATTACAAATTGGCAACATTAAAGAAATAAACTGTGACATGGCTAGGAATACCACATGCTAGAGTTTGGGTTTACTTACATTGGGTTCTTAGCATTGGCATTCCCATGCGGTTACCATAAAAGCTATCCCATAGTTCTCTTTCCATTTTTCATTGTTTGGGTGATCTTATATCCCGGATAAAAAAATACATGGCATAATGAATCAGTATTCCTTCTAGTCTCAAACTTTTTTATTCAGTGTTTTGAGTTCTTTTCAACTTAGTCTATTCAATTAAGGATCTTCAATTTCCCATTTAGGGTTCCTTGGTGCCTTATAACTCATTTGGCCCTTCAACGGCATTATGGTAATTTCATACTCCATTTTGAGTCTATTTGATCCTTATAACATTTATGTGGATTTATAACTTTCATTTTTATACTTCTGGTAACTTCATTAAGTCCTAAGGACATATCCATCATTTTTTTATTTGTTACCGAGTCTCATTTTCTCAAAATAACATTACCATTAAGTCCGGAATATCGAATATAATTAATTTAGGTTTTTTCGGTATCTTAATTTTCTCATTTGTGACTTACATTAAGCTTAGGGGCATTTTAGTAATTTTATATTTTTACGTGTCATATTTTTGAGCACTTTGTCTACTAAAACGAACTCCAGCATTGAGTCTAGATGGTCCAAAACAGTCAAGATGGGCTACCTTTTATATTTAATTGGTCCTAGATATCATTAGGGGTAAAATAGTAATTTGACATTTCACGTGTCTATATTTTCGAGATTTAATTTTGTAAATCAGATTCCATCGTTGAGTCCGGAATGCCCAAAAATGTTGGGTTACACTGTCTTTTTATTTTATTCGGACATCGGGGAATATTTTACTAAATTAAATTAATTTAATTCATTTAATTATGTTATTTTATATTATATACATATTCAAGGTCACATTTTTTTTACCAAGTGCCTTAGTGGCACAATGGTTAACCCACTTGGGTTTAGGATTTACATATGCACTTGGTCAGGGGTTCGAAACTCACTGACTGCGGCTCCTCGTGTTTTTGTTTTTCAAATTATTTCAAAGCCAAACAGCGGACAAGCTTCAAACGTGGATAGTATATCCCTATTCAAAATAGGGTTAACTAAATTGAATTTGTTATTCGCAGTAGCAAAACAAACCCAAACCATTTTAAATTTAAAAAACCAAACCTGCAAACATCACCTGTTTTTATTAAACCTTTTATGCAGTTGGGTGGGTTTCGACCCGAACCAGACCCAACCACTGTTCTTCTTCTCCGGTGAGGCTGCCGGTGTCTTCTCCTACATCGACGATCGTCGTCGGTGGGATTTTAGGGTATTGTAATACCCCGACCCAAAAATACCAGGTCATAGGACACGTATTACGAGGTTAAGAAAAATAAGTGTAAAGATTTTTACACTCAAGAGAATAATTAATTAATTATTTATCAGAAATATTTATTTTATTTAAAATTTCATATTGAAGCACACATTTACACACATGAAGGGTGTGTCATGTATATGTATATGTGATCAAGTATGTATGCATGTGTGTATATAAATAAATTAAACGTGTGTACATATATATATATATATATATGAAAAAAAATATCCTAAAGCTGTATTGTGTGTGTGTAGTCAAGAGTGTATATATATACATATACATGCACATGTGTATACATAAGTATAAATGTATATATATATATATATAAGACACAAAAAATATCTTTGTGTGTATAAGTATGCAAGCAGTGGGTGTGTGTGTGTCGGCTGTGTGTGTGTGTGTGTGTTCACATGTAAGTTAGTGTGTGTGTCTATATAATATACATATAAACTACAAATATCCCTTCCCCCATTAATGCAAACTGAAAAGAGAAAAAGAGAAATTGATGAGATGGGATAGGAAGCTGAAACTAGGAGCAGGAGTAGGGTTGAGTCGTGTAGAGAAAGAGAGAATGAAGGAGAGAGGGAGGTCGGTTGGGTCTATAAGAGCAAGTGCATACACTGCATGCTTGCTCTGTAAGAAAAAGATCAAGAAGCTAAGGAAGAATAGAAAAAGAATCAGAAGTAGAAAGGAGGAGAAACCACTGTAAACAGGTAAAAATCCAACTTACATGTTTTTCTCTCTCTAGAATATTTTGCATGTGTTTAAGAGATTTAGGTTAGGTTATGTATAAATGATGCTTAATATATGTTTAGAAGTGTATCAAGCATGAAAAAATTGGTCTTGAAAACACCTCAGAAATGGAAACCCAGAAGCTACGGCCATTAAAGGACCTTGCTCTAGCAGGTCTGAACCGACTTCTGCCAAATCCATTTTGGCTTACCAAGACCTCAAACTGAGACCATTAGGGTTTCAAAAACCCTAATACGCGATCGAAAAGCCTAAGGAAAGCCCTTCAAAACATAACTTGCAGGTTACGGGTTTGAAACCCAATACTTTAAACTCGATGTTAAACCTACCTTTGTGAATGAAAAATGAAACCCTCATGAAGAGGGGATCACAACGGAACAAATCCCATCTGATTTGGCTCAAAAATGAGCATTTACGACCAGTTTACAGGTTTTATTATCAAGCCTTCAAACGAGCAAACAGAGATCTTTTAATTCCTCAAACGAATGCCAAAACAATCCTTGATGTTTTAGAAGTACTTTAAACTAAAAACAGTAAGAAATCAGCGAGGTAAAATACACGAAATTGAAAAAAATGAAAACCTGCAACTAGGGCAACGTAGGGGAAGAAGGGAAGAAGAATATGAACAGTAACAGGTTCGGGTTTTGGGTCAAATCGAGTTCGGGTCGAAACCCAACCCATCGCATAAAATGATTAACTAGGACGGTGTCAGTTTTGGCTTATGTTTTAATTTTTAAACCATTAGGGCTGACGTCATCATGACATCAGCATCACGTAATTAACCCAACTAGACCAGATTGGTTCAGTTGAAACTGGACCGGTTCACTTGAAATGGAACTGAACCCACTAGTTCAGTCCTGAAAGTTTTAAAAATTCTATTTTGACCCCTAAACTTCTGAAAATTGTACTGTGGCCCAACTTTTGAGAACTTTATGCAATTACATCCCTAGAAAAATAATTAAATAATTAAATTAAAAAGCAAAATTTCTATTTTGCCCCTAAGTCATAAATGAAGCAAATGAAGTCCAAATTAAACATGTGAATAGTGTATTTTAACTATTTTCAATATTCTGAAGCCAACGGTAAGGACCGTTGTGTGAGACTGAGGACCCCGAAAAATAAAGACACGTAATGGGATAAAATGACCAAATTACCCCTAGTACCCCTAAAGCCATATTGAAACCAGAGAGGGTCTAAATTGATTTTCTTCGACATTTTAGGACTCAATGGTGAGGTCCAAATTACGAAACAAAATATGAAAAAACATGACACGTAAATAGGTAAAATGACCATTTTGCCCTTTTCATACAAAAGTCCGAATTAAATTCTAGGAAAGCCTAAACTGACTTTCTTCGACGTTCCAGACTCAATGGTAGAGTCTATTAGACCAAAAGAAATGTCTAAAATAAAAGACATAAAATTTGATGAATAGCATCTGTCAGATGACTATAAACTAGAATATCGTCGAAGTACTAAACTAAGGCACATACGAGGAAATAAGATATGAAAAGACACGACACGTAAACATGTAAAGTAAATAAAATTAAATTAAAGTTAAATAGAGCTACCAGAAGAGTATAATTTTAAAATACAATTTATTTTCCTAACACGTTAAATTGTGTTTTTGGCCAAAAATTCAAGTAAGCAAAAATGGATAGGAAACAAGAGAAATTTACGATTATGACAAAGGCTCAAATAGCAAATGATAAGAAACAACAAGGCTTCATGAATGAGCTGCTATGGCAACTCAAGGTAATCCAAAGGCACATAAGGATTGCCAAAACAACCGAAGTCGTTTCGGATTAGACCATTTATGTATAAGACCCCAACAAAGGCACTACTAGGCCGAAGAAAAAAATTAAGAAACAAGAAGACACCGAAACCCTGAGTGAATGGCTCCAAAGGTAAGATTTATTATCATTAAAGTACGTGATACAATTATAATTAGGCTGATTTCTTTGTTAGGCCTACACAGTCTAAGGATAGGTTTAAATTGCAAGTTGATTTAAATGTATATGAAGTTTATGAGATTCTCCTAAACTATTTTAGGTTGAGAAAAAAGGAAAGGGAAAGGACACATCAATAATGCCAACCCAAGAGTATAAGGTGAGTAACCCTGTATTTGAAGTTGAGATTTAACTCCATGGATTTAAAAAGGTTTTAAGTTCAAAAGATACGAAGTATTTGAATTCCAAATTCAATATATTACATGATTTCAGTTTTAAATTATTTTTGTTCTTATAAACCCTATTGTGACATGCTTAGTAAATGTTTTCTTTACAGTTGTCTTAAAAATGTGTTTTCAGCATGTCCGAGTTAAAATACAAATCTTGTTAAATATTTTGAGTTTACCTATTTCAAGTATACGAATGTTTATCACGAAGTTATGAATGTTATGTTTTAAAGTGCTCATGAGAAATATCTATTTGACATACTCATATGTTAAATGTATTTTAAATGCAAGATAAATGGTGCATAAGCACTTAGACAGGATTCTGAGTTTTCAGCTGCCCTGTAAAATAGGCAGGATTTTGGGTTCTCTGGAATTCAATTGCCCTGTAAAATGCCAGGTAGCAAGATCTAATCCCCCAGGCATAAGATATCTTCACTTATAAGTAAAATGAGAGTCTAGTTCGAAACGGATTCCACTAATGAAAGAGATAAGATGACAAATGAGTTTGAAAATGGAAACAGGTTTTACCCCCGTTTTCACTATGCATATATTTTGAGTTTTATACTCTATTTAAGACGTACCAGATTAGCTTGAATACTTTAAATGTTTCAAGTTTTATGTTTTAAAGGAATACATATATATTGATGTTATGTTTGAAAATGGAAGTAGGTTTTACCCTCATTTTCATTATGCATATGTAAATGTTTTGAAGTCATATGTACATGTTTTAGCTTGAATACTTAAATTGTTTCAAAGCTATATGTTAAAGGAATGCATATATTCTGTGTTCAAAGTATACGAACAATTGGTAGTGATTATTTTACCAACTCTTATGTTCTAAAACACTACTAATTGAAACCCCATGACGAATGCTGGAATTACTCACAAGCTTAGATTAGCTTACCTGGATTTTATTCGGACCCCACTTTCAAGTGATTGACAGTAGTACTGATTGATGAATGATGACGAGTCTAGCTGTCTTGGAAGAGGTAATTAAGTAGTTCTTTTGTTAGCACTATGAACTTTAAGTTGGAACTTTTGTATTAGTAAGCAGTACAAGGATATGTATTAAGCCCCACAGGGCAACTGAACATGTATTGTATTTATAAAGTCTTTAGGTTTTTAGTTATACTCTGAATGTTAAATCATGTATGCTATGTAAAGAATGGCAGTACCAGGACGGATGTGCGTAATTTAAAAATAAGAAAAGAAAAAAAAATTTCACACTTCCGCAATCACATGTCGCACATCTATCCGATACCGCTGCTTATGAGAGCCTTCGCCCTTAAGGTCCTCGGGCCTGAGGGTGGCGATCGCAATCCGGTAATCCGCATAAGGTGGGTTTCGAGTCGTGATAACATGGTATCAGAGCTTAGGTTAAGAGTCTTTTAGGAAAAGACCGAGTCAAGATTGAGGTTAAGAAATGACTATGATTAAACTCTAGGTTGAATAAAACCAACTTAGTGACATTAGAAGATAGCAATAGAACTATGGATAGGTAGATTGTAAGCTACCTAAATATGTAAAGTACGTGATTAGAAGTAAAGGCGAGGTATGGGACCCGCATTTCATGAAAGGATTATGTGAAGTATATGATTTATGTGAAGGCGAGGTATGGGACCCGCATTATGTAAAGTAGATATGTGAAGCATGTGATATGATATGAAGGCGAGGTATGGGACTCGTAGTTCATGCAATTTGATATGTAATATACGTAATACGTAATGTAATGTGAAGGCAGGGTATGGGACCTACAATCGAGTAAATTAAGTAATTAGAAGTACGTGTACAATAAAAAGACTGGGGTATGGGACCCGTAGTCAAATACGAGTAGTAAAACGAGAATGAGAAGGTAAATGTGGACTATAATTCCACCACAAACATCAAGGATAATGAAAATATTAAACCTTGAAAATATGAAGTAAGTGAATATAAACCTTATGTGATAAATATGTGTTAGAAAACTAACTATTGTATGTTTTCAGATAAAATGGTTAACACGAGAAGGAATGCGAGAAATTATGATGACAGGCCTAGATCGGGTGGAACACATTTTAGAAGCAATGGCTCGGAATATGATAGGTGTAAAACCCCGGACCACCCCAAAATCAAGAACAACCTGGCTGAAGTGATGAATACTTCAAGTTTTAAAATGTTTCAAGGTTTCAAGCCTCCTAGGTTTGATGGACTAGACACTACGATCGACGCCGAGGCATGGGTCCAGGAAATGGAGCGAATATTCGCCGTCTTTCCTTGCGCCGATGAACTAGAAAGTCTCCTACACTGCCTTTACCTTTAAAGATGCAGCGTATGCATGGTGGCTGTTGGAAAAGGAAAGAGAGCCGCCCATGACCTGGGGAAGATTTTTAGAAGTATTTTTCGACAAGCACTTCCCAAGATCTCTTAAAAACCAAAAGATAGTAGAGTTTGCAACTCTGACTCAAGGGACAATGACAGTAATGGAGTACGGGGCTAAATTTGTGAAATTAGCCCGTTACTCACCTCACATCATCATGATAGAGGATTTAAAGGCAAGAAAGTTCGAAAGTGGCCTCAGGGATAGTATCAGATATCGACTAGAGCCCTTTGAACTTCTCACGTACGACGAGGTTGTGAATCGCGCCAAAATCTTCGAAAAAGCTGGGATCGCCTTATCTCAGAAAAAGAGGACAAGAAACAAATGAGCCCCACTCCCTAACAAATAAAGAAAACCAGGACCGGAGACAAAACTGAGGTCCCGAAAAGTTTAGCCATACAACATATGAAATTACCAAAAATGCCCATGATGTTATACGAAGTCCAAATGGAGTCCAAATGGGACGAAATTGATACCGATAGAAGCCCAGATACTTGTGAAACTGTACACATGGTTAAATAACGAATCGGGGTCGGAATTTCACAAAATGTGAAATGACCAAAATGCCCCTGAGCATGGTAAGTGCAAAGTAGAGGCCGAATAAAGGCTGATCTGATCCAATAAACTGTCATAAGCATAATTATGAACATTGAAGGGCCAAATAAGACTCCGAAACAGTCAAAGTGTAAAATAAAAAATGACCGATGTGTCCCGATGATCAAAAATAGATACCTAATGAAGTCCAAATGACTTAAGAATTTATATATGAGATATATAGAACATTCTGAGGACCACGATAGGGTCTGGGACAAGAATGGAAAAATTATCATTTTGCCTCTAAGGTTAAATAAGTACTTAACTGATAACGATTTGAGTCCAAAAGACTTAGAACTTTATATTTAAGATATGAGGATTATTTTGAGGACCACGACAAGGTTCGGGACAAGAATGGTGAAATTATCATTTTGCCCCTAAGGTTGAATAAGTACTTAACTGATAACGATTGAAGTCTAAATGACTTAGATTATAATCCTGATAACTACTAAGCCTAATTAAAGAATGAAATAGCCTCGGATGAAACCCAATGAAAGGGCAATAGGCTACTAGGCTATCTTAGATAATCCGATAGACGCCTAAGATGATGAATAAGACATGAATGGTTAAATTCTGATCTGTCTATGATTGATAATGATTATTCAGGATATGCATGGAGGTGCCTAACGTATCTGGAGGTTATCAGATTATTTGTACAAGGAGATAAGCGTAACATTTTGTGAGTAACTTGGAACTTCTGACTTGGTGTATAAGTTACACTGTCTAGATTTTGTATCTTCATACACTGTACCATTTTATATGCTATACTATTTAAATGCGTATACTTAAATGCGTACCCTTTTGTACTGCATTACACATGGCATGATTTTGTTCTATCCTGCCTAATTAGTGTCTTGTCCTATTTCATTCTGTTCTATTCCGCTCAATACTGACCTGTAGTGAGTAACTTGGAACTTCTGACTTGGTGTATAAGTCACACTATCTAGATATTGTATTTTGATGCACTGTACCATTTCGTATACTGTACTATTTAAATGCATATATTTAAAGGCATATTCTTTGTATTGCATTACACGTGGTATGATTTTGTTCTGTCCTACTCTTTTGTCTGTTCGGGTCTATTTTATTTTGGTATTTGGTCTGTTCCGATTTTGTTTCGTTATGTTGTGTCTTACTCATCTTGTTTTGCTATGTTATGTCCGATTCTCTAGCTCTTCCATTCTGTCCTGTCATATATGTAGTTTGTTCCGATTCTGTCCCGTTATGTTGTGAGTAACTTGGAACTTCTGACTTGGTGTATAAGTTACACTATCTAGATATTGTATTTTGATGCACTGTACCGTTTCGTATACTGTACTATTTAAATGCATATATTTAAAGGCATACTCTTTGTACTGCATTACACATGGTATGATTTTGTTTTGTCCTGCTCTTTTGTCTGTTCGGGTCTATTCTATTCTGGTATTTGGTCTGTTTCGATTTTGTTTCGTTATGTTATGTCTTACTCATCTTGTTTTGTTATGTTCTGTCTGGTTCTCAGGCTCTTCCATTCTGTTCTGTTATATATGTTGTTCGTTCCGATTCCGTCCCCTTATGTTATGAGTAACTTGGAACTTCTAACTTGGTGTATAAGTTACACTGTCTAGATATTATATTTTGATGCACTGTACCGTTTCGTATACTGTACTATTTAAATGCATATATTTAAAGGCATACTTTTTGTATTGCATTACACATGGTATGATTTTGTTCTATCCTGCTTTCTTGTCTGCTCGGGTCTCTTCTACTCCGTTATATGGTCTATTCTGATTCTTGTTTTGTTATGTTGTGTTCTGTTCCGCTCAATTCTGTTATGTTCCGTTCCGTTGATGATATGTCTGTGTCTCTGATTGATATATTGTTTCCGCTCAATTCTGTTATGTTCCATTCCATTAATGATATGCCTTTGTCTCTGATTGATATACTATTTTCGCTCAATTCCATTATGATCCGTCTGGTTGATGATATGCCTTTGTCTCTAATTGATATATTGTTTTTGCTCAATTCCGTTATGTTCTGTTCCGTTAATGATATGCCTTTGTCTCTGATTGATATACTATTTTTGCTCAATTCCGTTATGTTCCGTTCCGTTAATGATATGCCTTTGTCTCTGATTTGTAATACCCCGACCCAAAATATTGAGTTATAGGACACGTGTCACGAGGTTAAAAAAATTAGTGTAAAAAATACCTACATTTAAGGAAAATAATTAATTAATTTAAAATAATTAATTAATTAAATTTATGAAAATTATTATCAATTAAAATACACACATAAAAGTGTATTATGTGATCAAGCATGTGTAAGCAATTATATAGATATATATAATTATACATGTAATATTTGGATATAGGAAAAATAAAATAAAATAAATATAATATATATATATGGTACGGCTAGTGAGTGTCCATATATATATATATTGTGTCCATAGTGTATAATATATATATATATATATATACATGGAGACAAAGAGGTATGGTGGGAAGTGAGGGGAGGTGAGGCTTGATTTGAAAGAGGGATGGGAGAAGGGATGGCCCCAAATCAGAAAGTATGGGAGGTATGGGCTGATTTGATGGAGAATGGGAGTGAAATGAGGGCCATATATCTTTATACAATATGTACACAATCATATACACACCTCATTACAACACACGAAAGAGAGAGAGAGAGAGAGAGAAGAGAGAGAGTTCTAAGGAGAGGGAAGGAAATCTCAGAGGAAGAAGAAAGAGGAGAAAACCACTGTTGAAGGTAAAACATCAAAAACTATTAAATTTCTCTCTCTAGAAATTCTCTACGTATGAACTGTTTTAAGCTTTGAATTAGTGTATATGATGTTTAAAGAATGTTTAAACAATGATAAGCATGAAAATTTCAACCAAAAACACCTCAGAAACATCAGCCGTACACAAGGCAGCCATTGGAGACCTTGCTTATAGCAGGTCTGATCCAATGGAAACCAAACCAAATTTGGTTTATAGATACTGAAAGTAGACCCCAAGATCATCCCCAAAACACATGTCCGCGACTGAAAATCTTAAGAAACAACCCCCAACAATCGAGTTGCAGGTTGCGGGTTTGAAACCCAAACCTTTAAACACACTGTTAAAACCACTTTTGTGATTAGGGATTTCAACCTTATGAAAAATGGAGCATATCAGAACAAACCCCATCGAGTTTGGCTCAAAAATGGGCATATACGACCGAGACACGGGTTTGGATTATCAAACCCAAAACCAAACACATGAAGCAGTTTTGAACTCTCAAATGAATGCCAAGATGATCCTTAAGATGTTAGAAACAATTTAGTTTGAAAACAGCAGCAAATGACTGAACCAAAGTCCACGAAATTGAAGAGAAAGGAAAAGTGTAACTAGGGCAACACTGGGGAAGAAATGGGGAAGAAGATGAATAGTGACGGTTCAGGTCAAGCGGGTCAAATTGGGTTCGGGTCGGAACCCGACCCATCGCATAAAACGGTTAAGTAGGACGGTGTCGTTTTGCCTTATGTTTTTAAATTTTTAAATCATTAAGGCTGACGTCAGCATCAAGCAATAAACCGAACCAGATCGGATTGGTTCAGTTAAAATTGGACCAGTTCACTGGGAATGTGACTGAACCCACTAGTTCAGTCCGGAAGTTGCAAAAATTTGTATTTTGACCCCAGAACTTGTAAAAATTTACGCTGTGGCCCAACTAAGGGAAATTTTATGCAATTAGACCCCTGAAAAATAATTAAATAATTAATTTAATTATTTAATAAATAAAGTAAAATGACTATTTTGCCCCTGGGTCACAAATAAGTCAAACAAAGTCCAAATTAAACATATGAATAGTGTATCCTTATTATTTTGGATATTCTGAGACTAATTGTAGGGTCCGTTTTACGATACGGGGCCCGAAAAATAAAGACACTTAAAGGGGTAAATGACCAAAATATCCCTTGTCCAAAATTAACAAGTTATTAATGTATTCTTACTATCTCAGACCTTCTGAGTCCAATGGTGAGGTCCACGACATGAGATGAGGTCCCAAAAAATTGAAGACCCGTAAAAATGTTAAAATGACCAAATTACCCCTGGTACCCCCTAAAGCCAAAATGAAACCAGAGAAGGTCTCAAATGTGTTTCTTCGACCTTCCAGACTTAATAATGGAGTCCAAATTACGAAACGAAGTATGAAAAAATGTGACACGTAAAACGATAAATGACCATTTTGCCTTTTTACATATGAAAGTCTGAATTAAATTCTGGGAAAGCCTAAATCGACTTTCTTCGACGCTCCGGACTCAATGGTAGAGTCTATTTGACCAAGAGAGATGTCAAAAATAAAGAGACATAAAATTTGTTGAATAGCATCTGTCAAATGACTATAAATTAAAGTAATGCCAAAGTACTAATCTAAGGCGTATACAAGGAAATGAATTACGAAAAGACACGACACGTAAATATGTGAAGTAAATAAATTTAAATTAAAGTTTATGGAGCTACCATAAGAGTATAAATTGAAATAAATTCAATTCCTAACACATTAAATTGTGTAATAGGTTAAGAGTACGAGTTAAGTACATATGAAATTATGAAATCGTTTTAGGATCTAATACGATTTAAGCATAAGTTAAGGAATATCGAGATGATATTACAATGAATGTGAAGTTGATGAGATGTTTATGAATTGTTCTTAGGAACTACAAAGGAAGTGGGAAAGAACAATTTTTAGCACTAACCCTAAAGGACCAAGGTGAGTAACCCTATATTTGAAGTGGAGATTTAACTCCATGGATTTGAAAATGTTTTAAATGCAAAGATATGAAGTGTTTGAAATTCCGAATTCAGCATTTACGTGATTCAGTTTTAAATTGTTCTGTTTTATAAACTCTATTATGACATGCTTAGTGAATGGACCATAGTTTTCTTCAAACATATTTCCGCATGTCTAAAGTTTTAAATGCCAAATTATGTAAAGTGTTCTGAATTTGATTATTGCAAGTATTGAAGCATCACTGCAAAAGTTATATGTTGTATGTTTTAAATACTCATGAAAAGCATCAATATGAAGAAGTCATATGACAAATGTTTTGCAAGATAATAATAAGCACATAGGTAGGTCTTGGGTTGTACGGAACTCAATGGGCCTATCGTGTGCATCAACACATAGTCAGGATTTTGGGTTGTACGGAACTCAATTGACCTGTCATGTGTAATGCCTGGTAGCAGGATCTAATCCCACGGGTAATGAGATACCTCGAGGAACCCTATCTGTTCTGTTAATAAATGAGTCTTACCTACCTTTTAGGGACTAGGAAGACGATCCTGATCGGTTCAGTTAGGTTATCTCCACGTATATGTAAAATGGGAGTCTGGTTCGAAACAGATTCCACTAATGAAAGAGATAAGATGACAAATGAGTTTGAAAATGGAAGCAGGTTTTACCCTCATTTTCAATATGCATATGTTTTGAGTTTTATATACTCTATTTAAGAAATACATGTTATGTTATATGTTTTGAAGTTTATATGAAGAAGTATATGTTAGCTTGAATACTTTTAAATGTTTCAAAGCTATCTGTTTTATGAAATGCATATGTTTTGAGTTATATACTCTATTTAACGAAGTACGAGTTTAGCTTGAATACTTTTAAACGTTTCAAAGCTATCTGTTTTATGAAATGCATATGTTTTGAGTTATATACTCTATTTGACGAAGTACGAGTTTAGCTTGAATACTTTAAATGTTTCGAAGCTATCTGTTTTAAGAAATGCATATGTTCTATGTTCAAGTATACGAGCAATTGGCAGTGAGTGTTTACAAAATCTTATGTACTAAAACCACTGATAATTGAAAACCCCATGACGAATACTGGAATTGCTCACAAGCTTAGATTAGCTTACTCGGACTTTGTTCGGATCCCCCTTTCAGGTAATTAGCTGGCAGTTTGGATTAGAAGACGACGAGGAAGAATCTGCCATTTTTGGAAGTTATGTTCAAGTAGTTTTTGCCTAGCACTACAAACATTAAGTATGAAATTTTGTATTAGTAAGGTAGTGAACTGTTATGTATTAAGCCCTTAGGGGCAGCTGAACATGTATCTATTATAAAAGCCTTTAAGTTTTTAGTTATGCTCTGAATGTATGATTTTGTGTGCCATCGTGAATAGCGGCAGTATCGGACGGATGTGCAAATTTTAAAATGAGAAAAGAAAAGAAAAAGTTCTTTTCACGCTTCCGCAACCACATGAGGCACATCTATTCGATACCGCTGCCTATGCGAGCCTTGTCTCGAGGCCTTTGGGTCTTGGGGCGGCGATCGCGACTCGAGATCCGCACAGGGTGGGTTTCGGGTCGTGACATGATTGATATATTATTTTTGCTCAATTCTGTTTTGTTTCGTTCGGTTAATGATGTAATATCCCGACCCGGGATACGTCACGTATACCGAGGTAGGTCGGTTAAAACATGTAACTTGAACGATAAGATATGTATATCTTAGTATTTTCATGCAAATGAATGATTGGAATGATAGGAATAAATGATCAAGGCAGGGTGACAACCGAGCATCACAGGGCATTGCATCGAAATGCGTGCATGCACGTATTTCCATGCATGCATACGTGAATATAGATACATAGCTCGATTAAAATTAGTGTATGTATACGTGATTAGAAATACCGTTATACGTATTTATATGATTATAAATACATGTATAAAAGTATGTAATTGATATGTATATATATATAACATGGTTATACATGTATTTATGTATATGTGTAATAAATAAAAAGGAAAAGAAAACAAAAAAGGGAAAATATCAGTGTGTGCATCACTGTGTGTGTGTGTGTGCATCACTGTGTGTTTGTGTGTGTTTGGGGAAACCCACCAACCGACCTTGATAAAGGTGGTGGGTGTGTGTAAATAATATATGTATATATATATATATATATATGTAAGGATATGAGGTACGTGGATGGAGGAGATTTAAGGGGCAATTCTCTGCAGTCAAGGATGACTGCAAGAGAGAGAGAGGGAGGGAGAGAGATAAGGTAGAGAGAGAAGAGGCGGTGAGTGTTTTGTATATACATATATATGTATACGGGTTTGAGAGATGAGAGGTTAGAAAAGAAAAGAAGGGTCAGGAACCGAAGGGGAGAAGAAGAGAGAAAGATTGAAACAGAAACAGAGAGGGTTGGAGGATCAAAGTGAGCTAAAAACTGAAACCCAGGTAAGAAAGTTAGGTTCTGTTTTTATTGTTTTTGAGCATGAAGCTTATATATGATTATAGGGTCTAAATGAGCATGATATTAGCTTTTAAAAGCAAAAAGAATCATGAACAAAGGTTGAGAAATGAGGTAGAAAAATGGAATTGCAGGTTAGGGAGGATAATCGGGTTCCATGAATTTATGTTTAAAACTTTGATATTTGTTTATGAAAATGATCCTTAGAGGTGCAAAAAACTAAATGAAAAAGAAAGAATGAAAAATGATGAAGAAATCATAGGGAAAATGAAAACTGTCACTTGGCCGGAGATGTTAAACCCCTATTTCGTGAAGATAGGGAGGGTTTTAGGGCAAGCCGAGGCTAGGGTCGAGATCCTTGAAGGGAAGGGAATGAAACTACATTGAAAACGGGTTTAAAAATGATCGGATTGAGGTTGCCGTCACCGGAGAAGGTGACGGAACCCTAATACAGTTCACCGAAGACGTGGGGGAGATGACCGGAAAAGCGTGGGGGGATATCGGGTTAAGTCTAGACGGATCCGGGTTCGGATCGGGTCGGTACCTGACCGGAAATAAATGGGACCGAAGCTGTGTCGTTTTGGGTTTTAATTTAAATGAGATTGGGCTGTTTGGTTGCATGGATAGTAAATTGGGAATTAGGTTTGGGGTTATCCAAACCATGGATAGGGATAGGGAATTGGGTTATTGAAATCCGGTTCTTGAATGGAACTGAACCGTTTGGTTCAAGAGAAGGACTGACCGGTTTAGGGTTTTGGGGTCTGAACCAACTGGTTCAGACCGTAGCTTTTAGAAATTGTGAACCGGCCCCAAATGTTTTGAAAAATTACACTAAGGCCCAAACAGAAAATTAATTAAATATTAATTTTTACAATAATGCCCCTATTCCAAAAAAAGGTCAAACGAAGTCCAAACGATACAAATGAATAGTCAAAACCTATTATCTCGGACGTTCTGAGTCCAATGGTGGGGTCTGTTTTATGAGACGAAACCCGGAAGGATAAAATACCGCAAAAGTGCAAAATGACTATTTTGCCCTTTTTAGTACAAAGGTCCAAATGGAATTTCGCGAAAGCCTAAACCGACTTTCTTCGGCATTCCGGACTCAATGGTAAAGTCTAAAATAGTATTTGAAATACTTATGATAGAAATGTATAAAATTTGATGAATAGCATTTATTCTGAAACGTATTCACTAATATATATAGGGAACTCGAAAGGCAAGGGTTTACTCACGGATTCCTTATCTAAAATCACGATAGAGGTAAGTGGATCACTTTCTCTTCCATGTGGTGTTTCTAAAAGCCAAGTTTATTCTCTTTACTGCCAAACTTGTACTCCTGAAAGTACTTCATGTTATTGCTATCCACAGTACGATATTGTTCTATCTTATGGACATTGATTGACTATTGTGCTATTGTTATCATATTGAACCATGCCTTGAAAGGCTTACTGTTATGCTTTACTGTGTATATGATATTCCATTTTCATACTCCTTATGGAATCACAAATGATCATGCTATGTTTATAAATGCTGGAATTGTGCTCAGTCACAATATCCATCCGATGCTTCTGTGACGAACTAGTCCGTGAACGGACGTGTGGCAAAAGATGTGAGTTTAACTGAGAGGTATGCCGGGCCTCGAAATACGCAGAGGGACTGCCATCCCCTACTACAGATTATAAGCATCTCCATTGGATTATTGTTATGGATATATTGTTGAATGGTTACTGTTCCTTATGGATTACTGTTTCTTATGGATTATCTTACGTTGTTCATTGGTTTGATTGTAATCGATTTATTGTGGCAGTACTTTTATTGTGACAGGTTATTGTTGAGAAACCCTATCACTGCTTATTCATTACTCTTGATTGTATATTGTGACCCCACTATTTATTGGCCATCATGGCAACTGTTCTTATTGGCTATCACAGCATCTCCTTTTTTTTATGATTGGCTATCATACTTTATTCATGGATTCATGTTCTTTATAATCATCGATACCAGTGTCGGAGATCTGGTTTACTTGCTGAGCTTCCTAGCTCATTCCACCCCACTTACCCCCATTTCAGGTGATGACGTTGCGAGACCCCAGTAGGAGTCTGAAAGCGTAGGGGGACATTTTGAAGTATTGTATCAGTCTATGTTAGTTCTCCCATGTATTCACCACCCCCGGGTGCTAGTTACGGTTTAGTTCTCATTTTGAATTTTGTAGAACTATGTCATGTATTTAATAGATTTTTGCTGTTTAAATTGTTTAAAAAGACTTTCGCTGGATTACTGTAATTGATAAAGACTTCCGCTGTTTATTGTTTAAAATTTTTAGTACATGCATGTTAGTACTATGATACAGGAATGGAAAAAGTAGGGACGGCCTTCGGGTCGGCCCCGCGACACGAGATCTGCATAGGGTGGATTTTGGGTCGTGACAAATGATATGCCTTTGTCTCTGATTGATATACTATTTTTGCTCAATTCCATTATGATCCATTCCGTTGATGATATGCCTTTGTCTCTGATTGATATACTGTTTTTGCTCAATTCCATTATGTTCTGTTCTGTTAATGATATGCCTTTGTCTCTGATTGATATACTATTTTTGCTCAATTTTGTTATGTTCCGTTCCGTTAATGATATGCCTTTGTCTCTGATTGATATATTATTTTCGCTCAATTCCGTTATGTTCCGTTCCGTTGATGATATGCCTTTGTCTCTGATTGATATACTATTTCTGCTCAATTCTATTATGTTCCGTTCCGTTAATGATATGCCTTTGTCTCTGATTGATATATTGTTTTCGCTCAATTTCGTTATGTTCCATTCCGTTGATGATATGTCTATGTCTCTGATTGATATATTATTTTTCGCTCAATTCTGTTATGTTCTGTTCAGTTGATGATATGCCCGTGTCTCTGATTAATATATTGGCATCATGTACTGTTCTGTTATGATTTGTTGTGTTCTGTTCTGATCTGTTTGTACTATTTGGTTCGGCTCTGTTTTATTCTACTTAACTGCATTAAGTGGATTTATAAAACTGCTATTTTTGAAATCACTAAACCCTCCATGTGCTTTGTAAGCAAGAACTGGGTTTTGAAACCCTTAACAGGGAACCTGTGTTACTCACTGGGCTTATTTAAGCTCACCCCATTATCCTAACATTTTTCAGGATTTATCTCCATTGGATTAGAAGGCACTATGATATGACATGGATAGGTCGAGTGGCATTCCAAGTAAAGGATCTGATGGCACTAATTTGTAGAGACTTGGATTCTTGTGGATTAAATCTGGTTATTCATGTAAGTGACATGATTTGATTGACTTCATTGATATGCATTAGATGTATTGGGAGATGGCTCATGGTAATGGTACTCTAGAGATTATTTGGTGACTGATGATAGATGTGCTCTGATGTCTAGATTAGATATGCTCTGTCTTATGTCTGATTATAAATGTGCTTTGTGGTTAGAGTTATTAGTTATCTAGTTTTAGACTTTCTCTATGGTACATACCTCTATGGTATTTATAAACAAGTTGCATTCCCAAGATGAAAATTTTTTAAATTTCGCTGCTCTGACCCTACATTTGGAATGCAATTCATTGGTAAGTTCAGAAGTTTGCTTTTGGTTGGTCGCATTGTCGGTCGACAAACTGGCAAGGCAGCTAACTGGCATCACGTCCTCGACATCCGCGTAGGGTGGGGTTCGGGATATGACAGCCACTAAATGGCCACTCTGTATATATTTACAAGTTTTCTATTACATATTAAATACCTTACTCAAATACTTTAAATGCTTCGTGTTACATGATTTGAAGATTCCTATATTCTGTATTTGATAAACTAAATGCCTTACTCGAATGATTTAAATGCTTTGTGTTACATAATTTGAAGATTCTTGTGTTCCTTATTTAATGAACTAAATGCCTTACTCGAATGCTTTAAATGCTTTGTGTTACATGATTTGAAGATTGTTGTATTTTGTATTTAATAAACTAAATGCCTTACTCGAATGCTTTAAATGCTTCGTGTTATATGATTTGAAGATTCCTGTGTTCCTTATTTGATGAACTAAATGCTTTACTCAAATGCTTCAAATGGTTCATGTTACATGATTTGAAGATTCCTGTATTCTATAATTAAAGTATATGAGCAATTGGTAGTGGCCATTTTTATAAGATTTGTATACTTAACTCACTACCAGTTAAAAACCATGACAAAGTACTGGTGTAATATCACGACCAAAATTAAACCGAGCAAATTGTTATAATACCGAAATGTTAGGGTTCATTTTACAATGTTTGAATTTATAGTTCATTTTAAGTTTTAAAAACCGCGAGTGTTCGAGTAATACACATACGAAGTGATGGATGTATATAAACACGTATATATATATATGTATATATATATATATGATAAGTATATATATATATATGACAAGTATATGTATATATGTATGTATTTAAATATATGAGTGTTAACATATATATATGTTTGAAGTCGACAGTGTGTGTGTGTCGACAGTGTATATATATATATATATATATATATATATATATATATAAGGTAAAACAAAATAAAAGAAAAGGAAAGGAAAAGAAAAGAAAATATCAGAGAGAGAGAGAGAACCGCTATAAGGAGAGAGAAGAGAGGCAGTGGCTAGATATTTAAGTGTGTGTTGCTTATATATATGCATGGGCAGTGCATGCCTTAGGAAAAAAAAAGGATAGAGAGAATAGAGGAAGCTAAGGAAGGAAGGAAATGGAGAAGCCGAACAACTGCTGCAGCTAAAAACCAAGAGAAAAGGTAATTCTCTCTCTAGAACCTTCAAAGTTTTAGTTCAGTTTTAATAGTCTAAAGTGTATATATATATACTCTATAGTTAATAGATAATAGCATAAGGAAGAGAAATAGGGTCTTAAGGACCTAGAAAATTGTGAAAATCTGGAAAAAGGCCATTGGTGAGACCTTCAAACTAGGTTTGAATCAACTTGAACTAAATCTAAAATGGTTGCTTAAGAGCTAAACTAAAGTTGACAAGGATCACCAAATGAGAAGAAATAAGTGAAATGAATCAAAAACAAGGCAGATATAGGAACTTGCAGGTCGCGGGTTCCAAAGTGTGTCACGACCCGAAACCCACCCTATGCGGATCTCGAGGACGTGATGCTAGTTGGCCACCTTGCTGGTTTTTCCCACCGTCAATGCGACCAACCAAAGGCAACTTCTGAACTTTACAATGAATTGCATTCTAAATGTAGGGTCAAAACAGCGGAAATTAAAACCTTTTTAAATTGTAAATACAATTCATCCAAACACATCAGAGCATGTCTAGAATCAGTCACCAAATATCTCTAAAGTGTCAATATACATGCTCCAATGCATCCATTCTATATCAATAAATTACTTATCTCCAATACAGTTCAACTAATTAAACTTATCTCCAATGATCAACAATCAGAATGTCTCCAAGTACCATTTAATCATAATGATCTGACATACTAGGCTAACCTCATTACTAATGATGTAATGTTATAATACAACTTGTGAACTTAACCTTACAGTGTTTACGTTCAATCTTTGACTTGGAGTTCATATCGTCAGTGTCGTTCATTGTGCATCACTAGTTCCACTAGTATCTCATTGCGTTTCATCCCGCATAGTGTCACCTGAAAAATGTTAGATAAATGGAATGAGCTTAAACAAGCTCAGTAAGTAAATTCCTAGCTTTGCCATAGGTCTGGGTTAGTCCACAAGAATAATAGGAGAAAGGGATAACAGATGGCCAATAGCCAAATGAGCAACAAGGAATATATAGCCAGTCACCAAGATGTGTAACAATGACCCGAGGGTCCAAAAGAATTATCCCAAAATAAGGTATAAGAAGGTAATAACAATGAGTCCAACAACCGGGATCTAGCCAATCATGAAAATCTGCTGCCACAACAATTACGATAGCCAATCAAAAGCATGACATGCTTGCATAGGTTATGATCATTCAACGAGTACCAAGATACATGATCATCAAGTAAAGTATAACATGATTTCAATATTATGATCATTCATAGGACATAGAATATGATCATTCAACGATTACAAGAATAAATCATCATCGAGTTCTAATAACCCAGATATGTGTGAATCACCCGAGGCCCGGCATACCCCACTAAAACGCATGCTCAGATCTGCCACAGTTCCTCGGGCTCTCTGAAAAGCGTTAGAGCTCTTTTCTCTACAAGTCCTGAAGGACATTCAAGACCCCAAAGGGTCTTTCCCCCATGTAATCTGTGAATAGATGGGCCATCGTGACTGAGCACAACCCCGGGTACATACCAAATATCATGACCAATAAAATTCCACACAGAATGTACAACCGTACAAAGCAATTGATATCACAATCAACAAAACACGAAGTGTGTGGAATAACAAGATTTTTATCAATAGGATATATCTCAAGACTAGGCCATGGTATGATAGTGCAATGATGCTCAAATATCAATGATCAATCTCACAACGATGTAAGCAAGCAAGTCAAATCCAAAGATCAGGCATAACCGATAACCACAAGTCGATTGGCTCAAATCAAGTACATCAGGTAGTGATATAGTACAAATTTTGGCAGCATATAGAAATGAATGTGACTGGCTGGGAATAACCACACAACAAAGTTCAGATTTACTTACCTCGGTTTCTTAGTGTCATATTCTCCATTTACAATACTCTGATGATCTCCAGATACTTCAGGCATATCCTTGCATAGCCTGAATAATCATCATTAATTATAGACAGATCAGAATTCATTCATTCATGTCTTGTTCATCATCTTAGGAGTCTATCAGATGGCTTAATTAAGTTCATTGGCCTATTACCCACTCATTGGGTTTTAACTTATGTTATTAAATTCCTTAAATAGGCTTAGCAGCTGTCCGGATAATATTTTAAGTCATTTTGACTCCAGTCATTATCGATTGAGCACTTATTTGCCCTTAGGGGCAAAATGGTAATTTTGTCATTCTTGCCCCGGACCCTATCATGGTCCTCAGAATAGTCTACATAGCGTATATATAAATTTTTAAGTCCTTTGGACTTCATTTGATATCTACTTTTGATCATCGGGACACATCGGTCATTTTTCATTTTATACATTGACTATTCTGGAGTCATATTTAGCCCTTCGGTTATCATAATTATGCTTATGATAATTTATTAAACCAGTTTGACCTTTATTCGACCTCTACTTTGCACTTACCGTGCTCAGGGGTATTTTGGTCATTTTACGTTTTGTGAGATTCTGACCCCGATTCATCATTTAATCACGTGTACAGTTTCACGAGTATCCAGGCTTCTATCGGTATCAATTTCGTCCCAATCGGACTTCATTTGGGCTTCGTACAGTATCAGGGGTAATTTGGTAATTTCATGCGTCATATTTTTCGGCACTTCAATTCATAAAATGGACCCCACCATTAGGTCCAGAGTGTCCGACATAGTTAAATTGGACTATCTTTTATGTTTAATTGGCCCTGGGTGTCATTAGGGGCAATTCAGTCATTTACAATTTATGTGTCTGTATTTTTTGGGATTTCGGTTCATTAAACGGACCTCACCGTTGAGTCCGGAATGCCCGAAATGGTATGAATACACTATTTATTTATTTTATTTGGACTCCGTTTGACATATTTAATGTCCAGGGGTAAAATAGTAAATTTACCTATTAAATAAAATAATTAAAATAATTATTTTATTAATTAATTATTTTTTAGGGGCTTAAATGCATAGATTTTCCAAAATCTGGGCCAGAGTAGAATATTGCAAAACAGTCAGGGGTCAAATACCAATTTCAGAAAGTCTAGGGGTTAAAAACTAATTTCTTAAATTAAGAGTTCAGAACCAAAGGGTTCAACTGGATGAATCGGTTCAAAAATCTAAAAACCAACCGGTTCAATTTATCATTTAAACCATTTATAAAACGGGTCGGGTCTTGACCCGAAACCGAAAACCGACCTGACCCAAGTCCGGTACTGTTCATCGTCTTCTCTAGAGGCGATGAACAGTAACCTTAAAGCTGCAAATCTTCAAACTCATTTTCGTGACATTTTAGGCATGGATTCTCACTGCTACCCATCTCAGATTGTTCCTGGATGTCAAGCCATCAATTTGGCATCGGTTTTATGCCTCGAATCGAGCCAAAATGCTTGATCTAGGTGGGGATAACCGAACCTGCAACTCGGTTGCAAATCCTTATTTCTTAACCAAATATTGTGAGGTTTGGTTTAAAATGATCCTTGGGTCATGGGGCTTCAAGTCCCATTATCAAAACCCATTTAGGAGTCGATTTTTGGGTCTAGGTTTCAAACCCAAGACCTGCAACTTCGGTTTTGAGGGTCTTCCTGTGTGATTCTGGGTCGCGCATTTAGGTATTCAGGACACCTACAAGGTCTAGATCAGGTTTAGATCATCAGAAGTCAGCTTGGTGAGAGTTGTTTCAGACCTTGCACATTCGAGGTCATTCATGGCTGCCAGTGTACAGTTTTGGGTTTTACGAGCCTCCTGGCTTCTCTCATTTTACTTATATCCGTCCCTCATTATTAGATTTACTCATGCATGTAAATTTGAAGCTCAAACAAATCAGACTGTACCGAAAATTTGAAAGATATGAGAGAAAAGTTTTTACCTTCCTCTTTGCTTTTTTCTCTCTCTTCGGTTGCAAGCTCGACCCAGATCCTCTCAGTCCCCTCTTCTTCCTTTTCTTGATCCTTAGTTCCTCTTTCGTTTTCTTTTCTAACCCAATACTCCACGTATATATGTAGCACTCACACTGACTCCCTTCTCTCTCTCTATCCTCTCTCTCTCTCTCTTATTATTCTCTCTCTAAAATCAGACCTGCCCTATGTTCTGAAATACCTCTACACACTCCAACACCCACTTCTGCCATCACCACTCTCTATTGAGTGTTTCACACTCAATCCTACACACACACACATGCATGCACTGGCTGCCTAGGCAGCCTACTTGCCTCCCTCCCTTTTTTTTATTTCAATTTTCCCTTCATATATATATATATATATATGTACTTGTATGCATATATATATATATATATAAAATTATATCCATATATATGTGTACACACATATATGTATATACACTATATTAATTACACACATGTACCCATACATGTATACTATCCCTCATGTGCACCTCACTATTTATGACATGTGTTTACGTATGCATGCACGCATGAGGGCTGCATGTGTGCACGCATTACGAGATTGAGTCCCGGGTCACTTGTCCTAACCCGGCACTGGTCATACCTGGTCAAGATCTCTATTTAAGATAGTGCAGTACAATTAGTATTTCATAAAATATAGAGTTTAATGGTTCTGAGTATAATTGATAAAGTATTGCTCGACCCGGTTGCCTCGATATACGTGCCCCTTCGGGTCGGGGTATTACAAAGTGAACTCCACCAATTGAACTTCAAAGTCAGTTTATTAAACGGAAATGGAAACTCTATAAACTAAGAATCATCGCAGGCCAAACTTCATCGATTTTGATAGGGGAAATGGTCATAAATGGAGGGAATATCCGAAACAACCATGAAAGCTCGACAGAGCTTTTAAACTCAATTCAAACTATAAAACCAATGGAGAAACCTAAATTGGGATATTTGGGATTGATTAGGATTGAAAACAAGAAGAAAAGGTAACCAAAAATACACGTAAATAGAAGTTTGAGCTTTTAGGGTTAGTGATGAACAGTGTCTTCTCAAGGAAGACTATGATGAACAGTAACGGGTCGGATGGGGCTCGGGTTGGGACCCTGTTCACAGCACAATATGGGCCTACCTAAAACTACGTCGTTTTTGGAAAAAGTGGTTTTTAAATTAAGTCTCAATCAGACTATTTGGCTACGAGTTTATGAATCCTCAAATTGATAACCTTGTTTGGAACAGGGATAAACTATCCTGCATTTTAAGACTTTGTCCACTGTTTGGTTTTAGGAAAATTAGAAAAAGGGAAGGGGCCTGCTGCCCTTGAGATTCGAACCCTAACCGCTTGCATGGGAGGAACCTAACCAAAGTGGCCAAGCCACTGTGCCACTGAGGCACCTTATTTAAAATACTAGCTTCAATATATATATATATATATAGAGTATAATTTAATTTGTAAAATAATTCCAGTGTCCAAATAAAATAAAGGGACAATGTATCCTTACTATTTTGGGCATTCCGAACTCAATGATGGAGTCCTGATTTGTGAAATTAAGTTCCAAAAAATTAAGACATGTAAAATAAAAAATTATCATTTTGCCTCTTAGTAGTACCCGAAGCCAAATTGAAGTCCATAAAAGCCTAAATTGACTTTCTTCAACATTTCGGACTCAATGGTGGAGTCCGTTTTATCAAATAAGATACTTAAAATGTTAATATATGAAATTGACTAGTTCTAAGAGATTAGGCTATACGTAGCATTGAACTAAGATATGTTTCCTGATTAATAGGAACTTCGAAAGGGAAAGAAAATGCGATCTAATCTCTTATTGAAAGAGAAAGAACTATTTTAAAGGTAAGTAAAATCCGAACTCTTACATGTGGTAATTCCTAGCCATGTCACAATGTTACTCCTTTATACTGCCAAATTTGTACTCCTATACATACCTGATACTTATTGATTTCACAATTTAATGCTTGTTCTATCTTATAGAAATTATTGAGAATTTGACTTCTATATCTTGATCATGATTGCTTGTACACTTTGTACCATGCCTTGAAAGGAAAATTGCTATGTTCTCACCGCTAAGAAAATTGATACTCCACATATATGTACACTTTTCATGGAATTATGATGATCATGATATATTATGAGTACCTAGAGTTGTGCTCAATCACAACATTCATCTGATGCTATTACTGGACCTACGGGTCAAAGTCCATGAAGGACATATGGCGTAATATACACAAAAGACTGAGGGTATGTCGGGCCCTAAAATACTGAGGGTATGCCAGGCCCTAAAAAGACTGTGCATCAATTATGTTTGATATCATATCTCTTATTGAACTAATAGGATAATCATATATTTCCTATGAATGATCATATGTTTTGCAAGCTTATCCATTGGCTTACGATTGGTTATCTTATGATTGTGGTAGTATGACTATTATTTGGGCCAGATCCCTATTGATGATCTCATGTACCTTGTATTATTTGATATTCACTTATTCTTACCATTATTGGATGTGCATTTGACCTAAGGGTCATTTCTATTGTTTCACACTTTTGGTGATTGGCTATTGTGACATTCTATTTCTTAACTGGCTATTGTGTTATCATATCCTTGCTTGTCTTGGATTATGCTCTTTTTTATACTCACCCTAGCCCATGGCAGAGCAAAGAAAATTTACTTATTGAGCTAAATTAGCTCATTTCAGATTTTTACATTTATTTCAGGAAGGGACGTCGTGAGTAGAAAATAGAAGCCTGCAAGTAATAGTGGACATTTTTGATAAAATGAAATAGAAAATGATTAGTATTGTCTTAGCTCTCCCGTGTGTCCACACCCTAGGGGTGTTGTATATTTTATTTGTTTTGTTTTTGATATGTAAAACCTTATTATGACTTCCGCTGTAATACCCCAACCCAAGTTAGGCAGTACCCGACCCAGGTTGGATTGGGCCATGACATGTAATACCGAACCGTATGCCAAGTTATTACGTAAATAAGATCAAACGTATAATTTAACAACATGTTCAGCAAGCGATGCACGAGTGGGAAGTCATAGGCCGTCCCAAGCACCCTGAGGGTTCGCCGTACCGGAAGCCCAACTTTTACAGGAAAAAGTGCACGTGAGTGTATATATATGTGTATTTAAATATATATACATATAAATATAAAGAATTAAATATATGTGGCATATTATCATATGATATATATATATATATTAAGATATATATATATATATATGAGATAATAAAATAACAAAAGAAAAGAAATGAAATGAAAAGGAGAAGGTGGAAGAAAGTTGTAAAAGCTTGAAGAAGAATGGAGAAAATGAAAGTCGGTTGGTGTGTGTATATATATGTAGATTATATGAACTATAATATATAAAATATCTTGAGCAAATTAATGTAAGGAAGGAAAAATAAGAAAAAGGCAACCGAAATTTCTAGAAAGAAAAGACAGAGGGAAGAGAGAGAAAATGTGGCAATGGAGATTGTCTATATATATGTGAGAGAGGTTTAGAGGAAAATAAGGATAGAAAAAAGGAAATGAGAGAAGCAGAGAAGCATTGTGACTACTCAGAAATATTCAGAAGCAAATATAGGAAGTAGAACAAAAGAGGGAGAAAGAACTGAAAGCCAAAAGCTCAATGCGGTAAGTGAGAAAATTTCTATTTTATTTTTAAATTCAAGCATGTTCGTTTAAGTTAGGATATAAGATCTTAATAAGCATGAAATTAGTGTTTTTTTGCAAGTTGAATCATTTGAAAAGGTTTAAAAATGAAAAAGTTATAGGCAGTTGCAAGTTTTTGATAATAATCAGGGTTTTGAGATTTTATGCTTTAAACCTTGTTTAAATGATAGGAAATATTCACGTAAGTTGTAGAAAATGAATGGAAAAGAGAAATAAGGGAAAATAATGGAAAAGGGGCGTGAAAATAGAAAAACTCAACTCACCGAAAAATCGGCTTTCCATTGAAATTTACACTATTTGAGGGGTTGTAATAGAGTAAAGCTAAAAATGAGCTTAGATATGAAGAACCCATGAAGTTTAGAAGAAAATAGCATTAAAATTAGGTTAGAAAATTGATCGAAAAAGGTCGTCGGCATCAGAGAAGATGCTGGAGACCCACCGGAGTCGTCGGAGAAGACGATGGAAAGTCGTGGGGACTTTTGGGCCAGTTGGATCGGGTCTAGATCGAGTTTGGGTCAAACCCGACCCACCCGCAGTTCTGAACCTGAAACGACAACGTTTTAATCAGTGTGTAAATTGAATTTAAAATCAAATTGGGAATGTTTAGGATGTAGGGGTAAGAAATTGAGATTTAAAATAAGGAAGGGGTAGGGATATCCTATCCCTATTTTCCTGTGTTAGGCACTGTTTGGCTAACCTTGTGAGGAATAGGAAGTTCTAAAATTTTAAAATTACCCAGAACTTTAGTAAATTCAAATTAGACCCCCAACAGTTATGAATAATTTTACTAAGGCCCAAACAGTAAAGTAAATAAAATATTATTTTAATATTTTAAATAAGAAAAATTATTAAAATGCCCTAAGCTCCAAAATAGGTCAAACGGACTCCAAATGAGGAAACAAATAGTCAATTTTTATTATCTCGAGCATTCTGAATCCAATAGTAATGTCAAAATTATGAAAAGAGGTCCTAGGGAATAAAAGACATGTAAAAGTACAAAATGACCACATTCTTCTCCATGGAGAGTAGCATGATCTTACTATTTTATCAGTGCCAGATTTGTGCTCAGTCACAACTCCATCTGGATGCGTGATATGACCCGAGTAAGGGGTCCTGTCCCGAGTATGGGGTCCTATCCCGAGTATGGGGACCAGTTTTACATGATTGAGCTCAGTGCTTATGCATATAGGGGGTAGTCGAGCCCCGTAGTTTATAACATCCACCAAATTTGACATCACTATCTTTTTATTGAAATTCATTGTCTGATCATGTTCTTGTATGAATGATTAGGTAGTTGCTCAGCATTTATTGAGTGCTTACTATGATTATTTAGATTCATTTACATGCTATGATTGTTGTTATTATTCCCGATCATTGATATTCTTTAATGAGCCATGATTGTTACTTGATTATCATTTGCATTCCTGATCATTTGATTTACATTGCTGAACTGTGATTGTTATATGATATTGACTGGCTATCATATCTTTGTTCTTCAGTTCTTTCCAGGTCTTGTACACATGGCAGAGTAGGGGACTTACTTACTTGAACTTAGTGTAACTCACTCATATTTACATATTTACATATTTCTTTTAAGGGACGGATACAGAGGACAGACATTAGGAGCCTATGGTTAGAGTTTGGACATTTTGGCATGTAACGGTAATAGTAGTACGTCTTAGTAGCCTCCCATGTATACAGCGTCTTGGGGAGGAGGTGATGACTTAAAGATTTTTTTTACAAACTATACTTTTGTAGTAGCAAACTGATATATATACATGTAACCATTTTACTTTATTGTCTTCCACTATATTCATATATGTTGATGATGATATGGTTACATGTTGTGACACTAATGATAGGGTAACAGGATAAACAAGTCCGGTTCTGCCAAAGGGTCGGGTCAGATAGTTGCGATTCCACTAATCCGTAGAGGGATAGGTTGCGGGTCGTGACATCCGTTGTTTAGTTATTTAACTACACATTATTATCACTAATCTAGTTAAAATAAAATGTTAAGGACGGCCCGAGGGTCTGCCCCATAATCCCAAATCTGCAGAGGATGGGTTATGACAACTGGTATTACTCATGAGCTTAGTGAAGCTCACATGGATTATTTATAATATGTCCAATTGATTTGTAAACGTGGGGCATAGAACTCACAATGATTGTGATGATGAATGTAAAAAAAAAATCTATGCAATTCTAGATATTGTAAAGATTATAGTAACATGTGTAATTGTTTTTGCTATAATGATTGAATTTGATGTGATGTATGAATGGAATGAATTTGGTTTTAGGAAGAAATTCCATGATCATGGTCCCCTAATCCACACAGGGTGGGTTTTGGGTCGTGATAGTTTCTATTAATTAAAACTTCCAAGAAACACTAAGATAAGGATCATCCACCTACTACGCTAGGTTGTCTGCATTGGGACATCAGTCGTTTGCCATTATGTCTGGTCGTCCTTCTTGGCATGGTCTGTTTCATGCATATACGAATATATATATATATATATATATTCACACAGAGATGAGCACACACATATATACCAACACACATGAGTTTCAAAATATATTTTAAACTAAATGTAAGGTTTAGAAAGTCCCTACCTATCATCCTTAGCTCACAGTTTCTAAAGACAAACTAAACTGCTCCTAGAGAGAGAAAGCTTCAAGATTCTCCAATGGTTGTTGTGCCTTGGTCTAGTGCCCAACTTTTTTCTTTTTCTTCACTTTGCATCCATCTATTGTGTGTAACACACTCATTTACACACACACACACACTATTTGCACACCCTTACACAACATACATACACATACTCTCACATTATCACCCTATCTTGTTCATCTTTACAACACACACACACACACACACACACATATCTATCCACCGTATTTAGTAGAGGAGAGGAAGATGGGGAAAGAAAGAGAGTTGAAATGAAGGGGAAAGAGAAGAGGTCAACCAAAAATAGGGTGAGGGAATGACCTTGTAAGGTTTTTGTCCCATCAAAGTAAAAGTGGTCACTTTTTGGTCTCCTTATCATACACTCACACACACCTAATCCTCTTCCACATTAGATGCCCTATTAGCCAACCAAATGAAGTCATTTCTTTCTTTAAAATATCTACCAAGCTTCTCTTAGAAGCTTTGCATGCGTTCCTATGTGTCATGTGACCAGTTGGTTAAAAGTACGCGCACACGAGCCCAAAAATAAACTTTGTTGAAATCGCACCAAAATTGACACTTTAGTTACTTTCGACGCGCTGATTCCAAATACGACCCCCCGTTTCTCCAAATTTAATTGTTCAGATTTTTCAATTTATTTGCATCCCGTGTTTGGTTATATGGTCCCCGTGGCTCATACCAGTTCCAGATTAATTACTAAAATTTCATTTTAACTCCATTATATCGTATGTGCTATTATTCAATTAATTTCATAATTTATCTGCCACATTTTTATTTAATTAATTATCTTTTTCAATTAAGACTAGAAAATTATCAAAATGTCCTTTGATAATTTTTCAAATCTTTACATATATAATTTATATACGTGAGTCAACCTTTCACATCATAGATCTTATGGAGAGTAGATTCACAATACATTCATCTCTTTTATAATTAATTTTTTTTAATAAATTAATAATCTCTAATGATTAATAAATTTTAAGAAACCAACTTAGTTTTATAATGGATAATTAATAATTCCATTATCCAATAGTTTATATTTAAAAAAAAAAACATTTATGTTATTAATTATTAGAGAGAGATAAAATAGTTATAAATATACTTTTATATATATATACACACACTAACTCTAACACGTCTTAATAATTATATATATTTGATGAGCCATAAAATGCGCCTCCAGAGCTAACAGACTTAGCAGAGCAGCTATCTTTAGATCTGCCTCCAGAGCAGCCTTCAGAGCAGCTACTAGCTGAGCTGCCTACAGAGCAGCTACGAGTAGAGCTGCCTCCAGAGCAGCTAAAAGCAGAGCTGCCTCCAGAGCAGAGCTGCCTCCGGCAGAGCTACTACTAACAGAGTTGAGCTGCCTCCAGAGCAGCTACCAGCAGGCCTCCAGAGCAGAACTGCCTCCAGAGCTGAGCTGCTCCTAGAGCAGCCACCAGCAGGCCTCCAGAACAGAGCTGCCTCCAGAGCAGGAGGAGTTCCGAACTGGTCACCGTCTTCCATAGACTTCCGACCTCAGAATAAGGAATATATCTTGGAGTGCAAGTCTTTCAGATAGGAAAAGAATCCTACCTCAATCAGGGAAGATTATCACATATCTTTTAACCTTATCAAACAAGAAAAGGAATTCTATTTAATATAGAAAACTGCTAAAATCAATGACTCTCAACCCTATAAATAAAGGGGGCAGGTACGCCTAAAGATGGGGTCTCATATTGAGTCTCACATTGAATCTCAGATTCAATCACACATACAATCACTCTCTTTTACACATATTCTCTATATTTATTTTATATATTCCCTCTTTACTGACTTGATCGTCGGAGGGTCCTCCTTCTCTTTTTTGCAGGTCCTTCTTGCTGAATCATCGAATCGACCGGTGCTGTTTTTTGCAGCATCACTCGACATTTTTACTGTGCTAGAAGATTTCATTCGCCATTGTTGGTTCGTGCGACCTTGAAGAATACAGATCCCCTAAGTGAAAACAGGTTCGACTGATTTTTCCCCCTCTCTTGCTTCTTTCTTCTTGAGTCTGAGAATAATGTCTGTCCCTTCGGAATCTCAAATTGTGAATGAGGGAATAGGAGACCATTCTGAGATGGCTGGTCCGCCTGTTGTAGGAGATGTAGGTAACCCTGCTCTTGAAATTATTGAGGAGAGGCCTGTTGAACCTCCCCCTAGTCCAGGGGTTAGAATAGTTGATGCTTTCGAAGAAAACCAACTGTCCGCCCAGTGTAATTGTGACCTTGAAAAGACTTAATCGCCGACTACGCAATAAATGGCGCCCCAACAATTGTCTTGGAAGGCGAACAAGTGAGATACATAACTTTCTTAGCCTTAGTTACTTACATCAAACTAGGACTTGGGGGGGGAGTAACTGATATACCATAAAAGGATAAGCCAATCAACACTTGACACGTATGATCACAGTCCGATTTATGTTCAGTTAGCATGATTCTCGCTCAGCCAATGACATCCAGATCATCACATAAGGTCGGAAGTGACCAAACAAATATATCTAGAACTGACCACAGGGTCCAGACCAGAGCTTTAGATCTCGTCACCGCCTTAGCGGATTCCGAGCAGAGAATAAGGAAGCAGTCTCCAATACAGAAACTACCATTTATGATTATCTCCGCCTTAGCGGATTCCGAGCAGAGAATAAGGAAGCAGTCTCCAATACGGAAACTACCATCTATGATTATCTCCATCTACGACTCAATGCCCACAAGGTAACTGCAATCTCCGATGATCATATCCCTATATTCATGGCGTCGAATCCTAATCAACTTAGGAAAGCTTCGGCCTATATATTAAACCCTAGAGGTACGCTTTTATTTTCAGGCTCATTCTTTGACTTTCAATACAGTCTTTCAATTCCCTTACTTACTTAAGCATCGGAGCGGCTACCGCCGGAGCCAATCCGGTGGTCCTCTGATCATCTTTCTGAGTGTTCTACAGGTCACGGAGCCCTCACGTGTTGCGAGTCAAAAAGTGCAGCATCAATATTAATTTTACATAATTAGAGTCAAAATTGTTGTCAGCATGGAAAATAACAACGTAGGTAAGCACATAAAACACAATTTTTTTTAGTTAAAAATGATATTAAAAGCTTTTTTGATATAAGTTAACATTTTATGTAATTTTTTTTTATGAAAGACTGAAATGTTAATAAAAAGTTTACACAAAAGTTTTTTTTTTTTTTTTTTTTGTATTGAAAGTCATATTACATAAAAAATACTTTTACAATAGTAAAAGTATGAAAAAATTTAAAAATTAATAAAATTTTCATCTCTCATACATATTATTATATTAATTTTGACGGGAGCATGAGGGTTCAACACTTAATTTTTAATTTTTAAATTTAAAATATAATAAATAAAATGAAATCCATTTCAAACTTGATGTGTGTGCTTGGAACGTCTGGATGGCAACGATTGCGTATTCATAAACTTTTTCTAGCCAGAGCTGTGAGGATATCCAGGCACCGTCCAACCTCATAAATCAATAAGAGAAGGCTATATATTATAGGCTTTTATCCACAAACAAATCCGTCTGAGAGATGGCTTTCCTTCTGGTCAATACTCTTTCTCCACTCTCCGCTGCTTCATCATCGCCATCTGTATCAACTTTGGCCATCACTATTAACCCATGTGAGTGTTAATGCTTTTCTCGTTTTCTATTCTTCAATACATTCTTCTTTTGCATATATGATATTGTTATTCTGGTTATGGGTCTGTTCTATTATCTCCTGAATATCCTCCACTTGTAGTTGTTTTTTTCTTTTTTCATCTTCGCTTGAAAGCATTGTTATTATAGCTAATTAATTGGTCATAATTCGTACTCCTCTGGGTTTTCCTTCAATTACCCCTTCGTGTTTGTAAATTTAGTAGCGCGTCCCTAGATTGTCACGAGAGGCGGTTAAGGATTCGTTTATACTTTTGCATCTCCACATTGCCATGAGACGAGGTTGTACCCATTTGGGTTTTCACTCAAACTCAAAAGTGCACCTCTCCATTTGCATCCATGTTCTAATTTTTCTTTAGTCCTTTGCTTTTCTGTTAGGTTTTAAAAACTTTGAATTCATTTAATTTTTTCACAATGCAAATCTACTCTATTTTATTTTATTTTTTTTATGTTCTTATTCTTTAATTGATCATGGTGTCACCTCATTCAGACATTCTCTCGAGCATGTAGCCTCCGTTTATTTTGCATATGCGTGAGCCACTTTATTAGCACGTGGGCGTACGCCTGTCTCATGTTGTTATTAGAACCCACAATGCATTTGTTCGGTATAATTTTAATCTCCATTATTTCTCCTTGTAATTTAACCTAAACTGTATCGGTGATGGCTTTAGTTTCCAGGTTGCACAACACATCCATTGGTCTGCGCCCAAAATCATCCAATGCACTTCAAATTCAGACCCCCTTTATCCTGAAAGAAAGAGGTGCAGTGATTGTTAGGGCTTCTTCTGGCGTGGATGGAACAGGTCTGGATGGTGGTGAGCCTTCCTCGGAAAGTGAAGAAGAAAATGTACCAATTGAGAATCTTCCTCTGGAGTCCAAGCTGCAGTTGAAGCTTGAGCAAAAGATGAGGATGAAATTGGCAAAGAAAATAAGACTTCGAAGAAAGAAGCTTGTTCGGAAGCGTCGGTTGAGGAAAAAGGGTCGATGGCCTCCTTCAAAGATGAAGAAGAACAAAAATGTCTGACCTTTACTGACTTGAAGTTGTCTCGCAGGTTTTGTGCTGACCCTTTTGTTCTCATTATGTCATTTATTTTAATTTTTTGCAAGGTTGAACTTCATTTCCATTTCGATGTAATCAAATCTTAAAGATTTCTTTCATAGTGGTTTTTAAGGTGAATTATGGATGATATGGTTCTGCATTTTCCTTTTGATGGATAGACTGTATGCATGTTGTTTGTGAAAACAAATCATAGATTATATATTTTTGCATGTTGTTTATTATGTTTTCGCTACAATGATGGTAGAATGCCAAACCTTAAAACGGAGATGGTGCATGTTAGAAGAATGGAATTATGGGTTACAACAAGAAATTGAGAGACAGCGGAGAGAATGGCAAAAAAGGAATTAAGGATTACTACTTACAAGTGATTCAGAGAGAGAGAGAGGGAGGAGATTTTGACTGGGGAGAGAAGATGTGATTAGTTTTGATGAGCCCTTTTTTTCCTGGCTTTGTTAGGTGGGCTCTCATTTGTTTTCTTGTTGGCTTTGTGGGTGTCTAGCCATTAAACAGCAGCAAGTTATTAATCTCTTTAGTTTTTTCCTTTGAGGCTGGGTTGAAGTTTGGCAGAGAGTTATTATGGTCTATAAAAGTTCACATTTGTGGTTGATTGTGGAGAGCATTTTGGAGGGTCCCACCTTAGAAATCACAAGTAGTTCATAAGTGGCCGGTGATTGCGTGCATCTGCAGGATGCCAATCCCTAAAACGGCCTATATAATATATTTTATCTGCTGGGTTACGGGAAGCATTTTATCAGAGGTTTCTAATCTACCCTTGTGTGATTCCTGTTGAAGCGTGTACTTGGAAGGTGGGTGCAGGTCTCGAGTTGGTCTAGCAAGAAAAAAAAAAAGAAGGGTTAGGTAGAGGCAATAGTGGAGGTGGTGATGTTTGTGCTGTTAGTGGTGAAGGGAGAGGTGGTGGCATCATGGTGGGAGTGGTGAGACAGGTCATGGTAATATGAGAAATATTTTCTTTGATAAAAGTTTTGAAGTTTTTGGCTCCATTTACATACAGTTTTGTGCTTTTCTTCCTTGAAAACATTTCAGTCTATTACTTCAGGACAGTCTAGAACTCGTCCATGCTCTTGTCATTTGTTGTTGAAGAGCATTTGTTGTTTGCAAATGCAGGAATCCTTTGACAATGCTTTTAAGAGTTAGTGTAGGTGTCTGGTTGTTTCCAAGTTTTTGTTGGGATTTTAACATGATTATTTTATAGTGCCAATGCTGGATTTTAAATGGCTTTCTGAAATCTTGGTAGAGCATGTCCAGAATGTTTCAAATTCAAAGCAACAAACTCCTCTTTTGAGCAGTTCGGAATTCAGGGGGCTTTAAAACAAAAGCAAGGCTGTTTTCCATGCCCATACACAAGGCCAATTTGGGCAATTATGGTACTCTCCAGCTGGTCCACCAGATTTTTTGAACTATGAAGGATGTGAATTCCTGCTGATATTGGCTTCAGATGACATGGAAGAGGAGCTGGGGTTGGAGCTCAAGATAGAAGGGGGGGCAGAGGCATCTTGTTCAGATTTAGTGAAAACTTTTGAAGAGACTGCATCTACCACTCCTCTTTTGGAAGGCGCCTGGGTCCGAACAGACGTGCATTTTAGTCGATCTGAGTCATTAGAGCATGGAATGGATGTTAGTAAGAGAAGTTCTCTTTCTAGCAGATAAAAATACATTATATAGGCCGTTTATTCTATTTAGCAGCCCTATATGAAATCTTACAGAGGATTATGTCATTTTAAGAATTTGAATTATACTGCTTGCACAATCAATGTGTCAAGAGGAGTATAAGCCCAAGGACGGTTGTTCACTTGTTACTTCATTTCTCTGTCACCTTTTTACTGTTTTTTGGTGTTATTTAGATCACCTGTGGATCCCAACGCCAACGGTGCTTTCAATTCTACAATAGGGGTTTTTCTAGATGGTCCTTTTTTGGTGCTTTTGAAATGGTTTTGTTGGTTGTGGTGGGGGAGGTTTGCAAACTCATTATATTGAGAAGGATCGTGTTTGGAAGATGTATGTGGTGGAAAGAAGGGACTGGTCTTCTTGTAGTGGCAGGTGATTTATGGAGGGAAAGACATTTGAATGGGCTGGAGGTGTTCCAACAAATATTAGCTTTGTGATGGGGAATGGGAACAGACTCAGGTTCTGGATTGATACTTGCAATGATAGGATGCTAAATGATGTTTATCTGAACTTGTATCAGATTGCATCAGAGGGAAGCTTTGGTGGTATATTGCATAAAAAAGGCTTGCGGTTTGGAGGGCAATGCAAGATTGGGAGATTGTTCAATGGGATGAATAGTGAGAGAAGTGGTGCTATGTGCTGGAAAAACCTGTAGGGGAGTGGAAAGTTTGGATTGAGTTCTTACCATAGGTTGCTTATTGGGTGGGTGGAGGAGGTCTTTTTTCCTTTATGTGGAAAGAGATTTGGAAGGTGAAAGTAGCTTCGATTGTGGCTTTTTATGCTTGGAAAAGCTCTTTTGATAAAAGTTTGACTAATGACAATTTGAGCAAGAGAGAGAAGATTTTTCTTCTTAATTGGTTTGGTTTGGTTTGGGGGGGGGAGGGGTTAGCAAAACTCTAGCAGGTTGATCGTCTGGTAAAATCTTTTGCATATTTTTTAGGGAGTTTTATCTGCATAGTTTTTTTATGATTTTGTTCCTTGAATATGTCATATGTTCATGGGTTGCACTCCTTTGGCACTTGGTGAAATTTACTCTTTTTTTTTTTGGTCCAGTAAGAGGTATTTCAGCAACTTTGTCACCAAACTACTCTCCCTACCCTCATGAGATCGACACGACAAATCCCATAGGGCGTAAGTGGAATTTACTTCTAAAGCTCATTATATGAATTTTTAATCCCAAAAAAGCAACATGCCAAATGCAAAAGATGAACACATAGTTTTTTTCCCCTCTTAGATTCCAACATTCTGAGTTTTCATTTTGTTCATTGGATAATCTTTAGGGTTAATTACACTTACCTCCCCTATAGTTCCTGACAATTGTAGATACCTTCCCTATCGTTTCTGAAATAACACTGTCCCTCCTGTTAGATTTTTCTGTCAAATGCCGTTAACAGATTCTATAAAATGACATAATTACCCTTCTATTTAATATGAATAATTTAGATCAAAAATCATTCTTTTGTAATATTAAAAAAAAATATATATATATATATATATATATATTAAATCATAATATTTAAAACAAAACTCACTCTTTTATAATATTAACACAATACACACACACACACACACACACACATATATATATATATAAATAGAGATAAACCCTAGTACTCTATCACTCTCTCTCTTCTCTCTCTCTCTCTGATCTCCCTCAACATTATGAAGTTGTCATCGTCTCTCTCCGATCTCCCTATCCATTACGAAGCATCGACGACAGTTACTGTCCCCACAAAATCCACAGCACTGCCGGCAGCTGCCCCCATACTTTCATTCTCTCTCTCTCTCTCTCTCTCTATATATATATATATATATATATATATATATATATAAACACAGACAAACAAAATACCCAAATCAAGCCTCAGACACCCTTTTGGAGCTTATGTAGAATTTAGTTATGAAGGGAATTACAATGACAAATCATATGTTATTTTGGCTTTGTGGCGATCGGATGGTAGGAGTGCGATGGAGAGGTATATAATGTGTGTGTATACATTTAACTGTATTTATTTTTCTCTTCAACTCTTACAAACCCAGAAATCCCTCTCTCTGTCTCAACCCATTCTCTGTAACTACTTTCTCTCATGCATCTCACTATTTTTCTCTATTTCTTTTTCTATGTAAAATTAGAATTTTTGGATAAAACTAGAATGCCCCTGCTTCGGACAGGGAATTTGAGTGGAATTGGAATGCTCTGCTTTATTGAGAAATTGGTGAAATTGATCCAAAACATACTATGCATGTATAGATAGAGAGAGAATGAGAAGTGCCTATGCAGAGAGATCCATTAGAGGGTTATAGAAAAGAGGGCTTGAGAGTGTAAGACAAGGGGAAGTGAGAGTGAGAGATATAGGGAAAGTAAGCCCACCAAACTTAATGTGAAATTTTTTGTAACCTTTTCACCCCCTGTTAACTTATATACATATACAAACACAGATACACAGGCAATATTAATGGTGATGGTAAAAAATACATAATTCAGTTTCTCTAATGATCAAATTTGTTGTAGAATTCAATATAAATTGATGTGTTAGTCTTAAAGTTACATACCTACATGCATTTGTATCTATGGATTATCTCTTTTTTTTTTCATTAGAATATGATTTTTTTGTTATTTGAAACATAAAGTGGAGATGGAATAAATGAAGAAAAGGAGTGGTGAAATGACAAAATATGTTTTGCTTAAATGTAGTTTGCTTAAGAAGATATTTTTTTCCTAGTGAATGATGAATAAAGACTTAGAAATATTTTATCTTTTAGCAAACAACATTGGAGGAGTTTTAGGTCCAGGGAAAATGATGAGAGAGTGAAAGATGAATAAAGACTTTAGAATAAGGTTACTTTGTCATTTTACATTATTTTATGAAGGTAATTTAGTCTTTCTATTGTTTGTAAGGGCAATTTGGACATTTAATAAATTTTTTTTTTACTTACATCAGCGATTCCCATCCCTATCAGTAACGGCAACTGACGGCATGGGGGAATCTACAACTATAACTTAAAGCAAAAGAGAGACAATGTATGTTTTAAAATTATAAAAGAAGTATTTACAATTGTCAAAAACTACAAGGGAGGTAAGTGTAATTTATCCTAATCTTTATAAATATGATAAATTTTGAACAAACTCAAAAGAAAAGAAGATGGAAGGAAATTTTATTTTGTAACTTTATTTGAGTATAATAGAAATTAAAAATTCTTTTATTTTTATTTTTCCTTTTCCCTTTCCCTCATTAAATCTGCTGACAGAGAATCTTGCATAAGGTGGAAGTGGTTCCTCTGGCATCTCTAAGAGATTAGTTATCTCTTTCCTTTAGTCATAACAATTAGTTTCTCATCAAAATAGGTCCTCCATCAGGCTTAGCTAATATAGTTTCTAGCTAATTTGCTAGCTAAAAATGGTATATTGATATATATTATATTAATAGTTAAAATATATATTTTAATGCTTTAGAATATTTTCTTAAATTATTATATTTTCAATACATCTTAGGATTGTATTAATAATATTTATGATTATTTTATACGTATTTTATTGTGTTTTTTTCCAAAAAAAAAAATATGACGGTTAAAAATGACCCTTAAAAATAGACATTTGAAATTTGACTGTTAAAAAATGACAGTTGAAATATAAATATTGAAATTTAATTGTTAAAATATTTTGAATTAAAAAATCAAATTCAAATACGTTACTAGCTAAAATAGATAGTATTGTTAGAATTGATCCTCAAAAATTGATTAGTTAAAATAGAAATAAGTCTTCTTAGCCAAAATAATTAGCATTGCTGGAGATACTCTCAGTGTCCATTTACCCTTCTTTTGCCCCATCCTTTTTTGTGGTTTCCCCCGTGAATGTGAAATTTTTACCTAACCCACACGTTTTGGGGTGATTTAATCTTTACCCATGCCATTTTTTAACTATTTTTTAAACTCATATAGTTTTTAAAATCATATTTTAAAGATGCAAGTTTTAGTATTTGTTAACGAAATCACATTTTTAAGATACAATTTCAAACCAACAAATCAACAAGAATTTGGTTTCACTCCCAAATCTTTATTGGTTTGAACAAGTTTCTAAATTTTTGTTAATTTGAAATCGCATATTAAAAACGGGATGAACTTCAAGCTGCGATTTTTGACTTTTAATGGAAAGGAAAAGGCAACAGAAGTGAGATACGTCTTTGAAGTTCACGTCACCAAAATGAGAAAGAGCTTTGATAGTTATTCACTCTCATATGTCGTTAAAAGGAATGTGAAAACTTAAAACATATACTTAATCAGATGTAATTACTACTGATACTTAGGATCTGTGACTGCTATCTCTAATAAAGACATAGTGTTTGATAAAAAAAATTAAAAGATACTTTTAATAAAGTAAAAACGTAATTTGTATAATTTCTTTTTTTTTTTTTATAGAAATTATAAAAAAAAAGGTGTATTTATTAACTATTAACTATATATTGAACGTAATTTTAATTTTTTTGGTAGATTGGATAGATACAAGTATAAATGTACATGCGTATATATATATATATATATATATATGTATATAAGTGCATATGAAGGGGTTTATAAATACATAAAAATTACTTTTTGCATAAATCAAATACTATGTTTTACTCCTCTTTTTTCGCTTAAATAACTGGGAAAAAAAAAGGTAGTTAAAAATGTGAAAATTTTATTCTCGTAAATGCATATATACTCTATCAATGTAACACAATTAGAGTGGGTGTTCTCTTCAGTTATAAAGGTAGTTGTGTGATAGTGAAATGTTGGGGCTTTTGGAGGTGTGAGAAGTTGAATTTATAGTCACTTTTATGCAAATAATATCAGTCTACCCTCTTTTAACACAAAAACTAAACAAAGTGGTATCGTGGAGCCAGGCCCATTGTTTTCTCCTTACAATGCTCTTCAATCACTTTTTCACTCGAGCTAGTCATATTATATATACATTTTAGTGGAGCCAAGCACATAAGTACCCAAACAATGGAATGTGAACAAGGAAATTTTTTCAAGCTTTTGTAGCATGAGCACCAACCAGTAACAAACTATCAAGTTAAATAAATAAAAAGTGCAATTTACAAGACAATTAATTTACTACCTACATTCCACCTTCTCTTCTAATCTCTCTCTATCTCTATTTACGACAAGCATTTTACAATTTTGTTAATCGCCCCCAAGGATGTTGAATTTGCAGAGAGGACAGGTTGCATTAATCCGGAGCCATTTGCTGATACATCCATAATGGAAATGGTGGTTGCAGGGAAGACTACATAGCTCCGCCCCATCTACATACCTGTAAAGGCATATGCAGCACTCCTGCAACATTAACAACAAATACCATTTCAACTAAGATCATATCTTCAGTCATTTACCATTTTGCTTAACCAAAAATGAAACCCCTTGTATTAAAAATCATTTATCCCCAAAAATTGCACGATATTCTTGTGACAAAATTAGATTGCAAGTGTGAAATTCCATAATCGCAATATCACTCAATCTTCCTAATGAAGACGTTCAGAGTCCAGATTCTTTGTTTGGGTAAGAGCTCCCACCTAAATGTCCATAATTATAGATCATCCACCATGTAGATACATTCCTCAAATATTATTTTGTCCATCACCATTCTTCCACTAAGAGGGAATGGAATAGCCTCTCCATATGTGAAAGATCGTCTCAATAAATATGCATTTCTAAGTGATGCAATCCATAAGATGTTGAAGAAGTAAATTATGGAAAATTTTGTTTGATTCCGTGGCAGGGCCAATCTAGGAATTTGCATAATTAAGTTGGAGTCATGTCAGGTCATATTGTGTTTTCTTTTTAAGTTTATGCATTGTTGGTTTATTTGTATCTATGTTTTGTTACGGTTTATGTGTTAGGGCTATTTCAAAATTAGGCCATAGAGGTGGTCCAGATCTTATTTGAATCATACGATACTCTTAGATATATACTCTATATACATGGTCCATAGTTGGTTTAGATGTATTATGTAATCCTTTCTACTCTTTACAGTTAATAGTCCTAGCTGGAGTACGAGATGTCCAAGATGAATATGTACTCTTTCAAATTCCATAGAGATTAGTGAAGAGGAGTGTTTTAAAAGGCAGACGCGTAAAGTGAGGCGCTTGACTTACAAGGCGAAGCATTAGCCTCAAGCCATTGAGGCATAAGTATTTTGGGAATTAAATCCTTTATTTTAAAAGAAAAATTTTAGTATTTTGAAACTTGAGCCATCTTTATAATTTCAAAATTCTACAAGGTTATATATTTGACTAATCTTACTCTTAAAATTTCTTAATTTAAAGTATTTTATATCCATACAAGGTACACCATTTTTTCCTCAATTGTCTTTCTTTCTCTCGTGCTTGTTAGGAAATATATCCAACGAGACATTATCTATGTACATGTCTGTTTTTTAATAATGTTCAGTGGCCAAGCATTATCGTTAATTATAAATTAATCTTAATCAAGGGGTTCCATTGATATGAAATAACGGTGGGATAGGTTTCCTCATTCTTGTGCAAGGATTTATATTCTTTTAATTTTTTTTAAAACCTCCAAAGTTATACAAGTGTTTTGGACCTAAAAAAAGTGTCTGAAGCATCGCTTTTAAATGTCTTTTGAGTTTGAAAGCTTCCCAGAACTACTGCTTTCCTCCTCTTTTTTTTTTTTTTTGAAGATTCCAGGCATTTTGGGAAAGCCTCAATTCAAGACAAGCCTAGAAGTGAGACTTAATAAGACTTTTCAAAACGCTAGTGAAGAGAATTTTCATAAACTTTTGGAGCTCTTTGAAATTGTGTGAAGCAACCCTAAGTCCCTAGCTCAAGGAAAGAAACCTAAGAGATCCACTTATATTTTCTTCTTTTTCTCTTTAATTATTATCTCTCTAATATTCAATTTTAAACACAGTCATCCTAGAATTTCTTTGATTCTTCAAACTAAACGCATAACCCCATAACCCTTTTTATCCTTTCCCTACAGTACAAACCTTTTCCCTAACGTCAAAAATCTCTAATATAGTCACCCTCCAGAAATTTCAGCATTTTTTACTCAGATTCTAGCAACCCAACACACTCGAAACAAGTCCAACCCCTTTCCATCTTCAATCATGCAACTCTAGGACCCTAAAGGACACCAAACAGCTCCTAATTACTGTTGCTATTCAAGGCCCCGACACATTATCAATCCTTGCCCAATTAAAATACAAACTTTAATGTTTTTCTTCCACTCTTACAAACCACAAAACCCATATATGCCATACTTCAGCTACACAAAAGAAATAATAATCAGCCCCTTAACAAAACTACTATTGCCACTATTCCACATCAATTTTGGTGTCAGCTTCTAGGAGAGTGCTTCAAGCACTCATCCTTCATCAGAAAGAAGTTTTAGTAGCTCTAGTCACACAATCAATTGCTAGTGTTGATCAGTATATCCCGATACATGTCATTTATGTAAGTTTATATGGCAATGTTCGCAGTGCATGGTACAAGAGTCCCCCCCACCAAAAATAAAAGAGAAGAAAGAAAAGCATAATGATGAATATTATATAAGCAATTAGACAATTTTAATGAAAGTTTCTTTATATATACATATAAGAGTATTAGATTCTTACAGAATCTTCTGGATGAAGAGTAAATTCTGCTGTGGAGTTACTGTTGCCTGCCTCCACTGTTATCCCAACAAATTCTTGCTCCCTTTCATTGTCAAATGTCCTGAGAGGATTACCTTGGCGATAGTTATATTTTGGGAGAGTCCTGATATCATTTTCAGATGCTCCTTCTCCAATTGCCATAGCATATGCAATTGTTGCTAGAATTGGAAAGCAACAGAACAGAGCAAAGAAAATGATACATGCCATAGCAATGCAAAAGATCATAAAGAACACATCAAAAGCCAGGAAAACCACTGCTAACCTGCATTGTGTTCAAATGGTTTGTCATTGAGGACTCTATATGCTTATCAATCATACATTATAAGAATAAATTAAAATCTATCATGGTTCTTTCCCCGCTGTCCATTACTTGTTTTAAGGAGTATTTAGATTATGCTTTTAGCATTCATAATTTTATCAATGCTTGATAATGGTAAAGATAAATGATATTAGAACCAGAAAAAAAAAAAAAAAAGATAAATGATACCTCAAACCTAATATATGTAAAATGTGTTGCAAAGGAAAAAGAAAATAAACATTTGATAAAAAAGACAGAAATAAAGGTATTGACCAAAAAGAGAAGGAAGAATAGGTGTATAGGAAGAAACTACAAACAGATTTTCTTCCTTTGTTTCCCTGTATCCTTTTGCTGTGTTATTTTGGCTATATTCTCAATTTTTATGACAGCACAGCAGCCAATTAAGGCGGCCATAGTTTAGAAGTTCTTTCTCTTTATTTATATGCAGGCTCAAATTGCCCAATTATATTTGTTTTACAACAATAAAAGTTAAAAAACCACTAAAATTTTCATTGTTGGATTAGAAATAAGATGTTCAAAACTTTTAAGGCATGGCTCAATACCAGTAAAGACGAGGAGAATCTTGCAGAAGAGCTTGACCACCCACAACAATCCAGTAGAATCCAAACACCCACCAGATGGATGAAATCACTGTATTTATCGACTCCAGCCTCTTGACTATGCTGGAAAACAGTATTAAGAGTCAGAAGAAAAGAAACAATTGTTTATTCCCCAAATGACTTCCACTTTTTCATACCGTCAACAAAATTATGTGCTGGCATATGGTGTCTTATTTAATAACAATGTACTGATAAATGCTTTTGTTATAACATTGGAAATACTCTATTTTAATATGAATCTATGAGCATCCCAATGATGGCCAGCTGTAGCTAAATGTAGCCTTAAAACATGAACACTGAAACTAAAATGCAGATTTGCAGAGAACAGGTATTCACTTGCATGGTCTAAATAAACTACCACTTGATATTAATATAACATGAGAAGGAACAACATTACACGGTTACACCTATGCCAAAGAGAGACCCTCTTAAATTTTATTCCCTCCCAAAAGTGCATGGTCTAGGTCCACCACTGTACAAGTGAAAATTTCCATTTTGAGAGGGTAAGTTCAGCAAAAAGAAATGAATTTGAGAGAAAGCTACCAAAGAAGCCTGTGCAATGAAGTTCTTAAGAATTACACCATTCATATTACTGCATTAGCAGTTCGTGACCATGAAAAGGGAAGTTTCATAGGTAAGGATCTAATAGTTAAGAGTAGGATATCCTCTCTATTCTCTCTCTCTCTCTCTCTTCAAATGTTCTTTCTTTTCTAGAAAAATTGTTCATGAAATTCCATACATACAATTGCAGATGAAATCCAATACTTCAGAAATCTCTCCCCCCTCCCCCTCCGTTTGAACAATGAGTAGCAGACATCCTCATTAGCCTCTCTTTCCCTACAGGTTGTAACATCAGAAGATTTCTTCAATCATGGAAACTGATACAAAAAGATACTTCCACAGCGAACTAAATTTTCAATTGGATAACAAAAAGGCAAGATTTATTCATACTAGAAGATACTCCCACAGAAAACTACATTTTCAACTAATATTGGACAACAAATAGGTAAGATTTATTCATATTACTTGGATACTGAAGCAGTAAGGCACATCCAAGTTCATATGCTGCCCTCTCCTAACGGTCAAGGACATCAGACTTAACAAACATGCCACTTTGGAGCAAACTTAAAGCAAAGGTGGTATCCTGTTGCCTCAACTAAGTGACAAGGCCTCTATCACAGCATGATCAGCTGCCTTCTAACACAGTTATCTCTTAGGATTACTGCACCTTACCAAGTTCGATTAGGAGTACACCGTATGGTGAACCTATCAGATGCTTCATTTCTACATGCACCAATTGTGAAGAAAATGTCAACAACAACCATTCTTCAACAAGAATTTTCAAGTGGCTAGACCTTATCTAATAGAAAGTTACAGGTGGACTAATGAATGTTTGCAACAACGGACAATATTTTTAGATTTTCCTTCATTATCTCCCAAAATGTGAACAGAAAGAAATAACCTGGTTTCCAAAAAAGAGTTAATCCCTTAGAGGTAAGCTGTGCAAAAAGATGATGCTTGATTCTATCCCCATAAAGATTAAACTTGCTCATTGGAAGTTACTGGCATTTTTTTCGTGTTCATTTGCCTGTAGACACTCCAAATATCTGCCATGAGATCTGTATATAGTAGTGCAGTAGAAGGAAGACTAAATGTTAGGAAGAGAGAGACAAACTAAGGGCAAACTCTGCCTCAAATCATGCCTACAAGATGAATGTACTTGAAGAACTTCTTGACCAGGAAATAACTTATATTTCCTAGGGTGCAGTCTGCGAATCTTCCTCACCAATCTAAATTTTGACATTGCAAAGAAGAACTGCTACACTGATTAAGTCATGATCTTCCCAATTCTTCTTCTTTCTTCTGAATGGAAGAAGTCCTCAAGCAACCACTAATGACCCACAACTACCTCTCTGTCACAGACCAAAGTAATTAAAAAAGTAAAAAGGTCCAAAACAAGCATCCACAACTACCTCTGTTACCACTTCTCTGAATGATCCTCCCACAAAGGTTGCCTTTTTTGCTTGGTCAGTGTTATGGAAAGCAATCTTCAAAGAAGAGGATTTTCTTTGGCAAATAGATGTGTTATGTGTTGGGAGGGGGAAGAGAGTATCAACTACTTGCTCCTTCATTGCCCTATTGCTAGAGATGTTTGGCAAGTGTGCTTATTACTTTTTGGGTTCCTTTGGGTGATGCCATGGTCAGTTGGAGAATTGATTTGAATATGGCATGGTACTCAGGTCGGTAGCAATGTAAAGAGGTCTTATTGTTCCACTTTGTATTTTTGGGAGTTTATGGAGAGAAATAAAAAGTAGAATTTTTGAAGGGGGAAATAACTCCCCCTAATAAATTCAAAGATAAGGTTTTACATCTTTTGTATTTTTTGGTGCTAGAATCCTACCCATCTTTTTGGGGAGCTAAACATTTGATGTAAGGTGTTTTTGTACATTTTTCCCTTCTTAGGCTCTTAATGAATTCCTCTTTTACCGAGAAACAAAACAGTGACCACATCACTACACTAAAGATCCTTCCAGAATGTACCCTAGCTTGAGAAATAACACCAACGCAGTAAGTCCTTATAGAGGATGGTCCATCACCTTTATTCTCTGTCCGTAATATTACAAGTACTTTATAGGCATAAACAAACTTCACCCCATATATATGCACATCATATGGACAAATTATTGAATTGAATATACTGATAAAAAAAAATCATTAAATTATAAGTATAAGCACACACCCTATATATACCCACATCATTTGGACAAATTATTGAATTATATATGCACTACTGAAAATTGTGAAAAGTGTTTGTCCTGTTTGACTTGCTACACTATCCTAACAACTAATTCACCAAAATACACAACAGAGAAGTGGTAAATCATATAGACACTCAATTTTTTGTCCATATTTTCCTATCGTAGACTTGAATTTACTGAAGGCCCTTAAATGTAAAGCATAAGAAAGGCTGAAAGAGGTGAGTACTGTTTCATGGGTTGTGTAGTACTGGAAGCTGAATTTAGAAGCCCCGCAGAGCCGGTTTATTCTGGCCAACGATAAAATAATATGTACCCTTCAAATAAAATGTACGCCCACTAAAACGAATATTATTTATTTCCCAAAAAAAAAATCAGCACACGTTGATGAAAATAAATCTCCTAAACATTTTTTTTTTAAATTAAAAAAAAAAAAAAGTCTTTAAGTTAATTTATCATACCCATTTTTTTTTTAAAAAAAGGGAACGGAACCCTAACATTTCAAAATCATTGGAAAAAGATATATACGCCAACACTAAATATAATAAAGCTATCTACCTGCTGTGACTCTTAGACAATGAAAGGCCATCATCAACACTAAGATCAGCTTGATTCCTCCTCTGGTACTCAAAATATACACAACCCAGATGCCATAGGCACTGTAAAGCATACCCACCAATCCAAACTCTCAAGGGGGTTGAGGGTTTCTCACGAACTGTAGACAACAATACAAACACCGACACCAATACAAAGGCTAGATTCCATATAATGTCAAGAACCACAAAGGGCTTGGAGTAGCCGCAATCGGCGAGCGGCAGATCTTCATAGCCATCTAATTGGTGCGGCCCACAATCTGGGATGAAAATCCAGTGGTCGCCGGAGTTTAGGCTGGTGAAGGGTACGGAGAGAGTGGTGGTTGCGGAGTTACTTATGCTGGTGGCGCCACCATCGTCACCCAGCAAGGTTTGTTGCCCCTCCATGGCCATAGGGTTCTTGGAAAAGTGGTGGACTGTGAGAGAGAGAGGCGTTAGGTTGGTTGGTTGGCCGGCTGGCCGATAGCGAGAGTGAGTTTGGTTTGTGTCGGGTGAGAAGTGGTGAAGGAAGTATTTGGTGGGGGGACTGGTGAGTGGGTGGGGATATTGTTTTCAAAATTTGATTTTGTTGATCTTTGCAAAGAGATAAAGCCAAGGAGATCATGGATGGATGAGGTGGTCTTAAAATTCTAAAATTTATTATCATTGCCTGCCTTCCTTCCTCTTTTAATGAAAGAATATGATAATGATTCTACCATTTCTTTAACAACTTTATTTTTTCAAATAATAAATTGCTTTCTCATTTGTAAAATTAAATTCATTACTTTTGAAATCAAATCTAAGAAATAACTAATGGATTAGATACAAATCTCTGATCACATTTATAAAAAAGAAAAAACATATATATATATATATACATATATATATCTTTCAATTCATGTCAGCAGTAGTGGTCATAATAAGAATTGCACGGGCCATATATATTGAAAAGAAAAGTGGAAGGTTCTTGGTAGGAAAGTTATATTACAAAATCTCCAATACATAGTAGGGAGATCGTGAGGATCAACCCTACTCGATTTATGGTTGATTTTACCATTCATTCCACGTTTAAAATATTATTTTTTTCGATAAATATTTTGCCAAATCATATCAATATTCAAGTACAACATTTTCAAGATTACATTTAGTAATTGTTTTCCAAATATCAACATTCATTCTATATGGCCATATAAAAAAAAAAACATTCATCATGTAAAATATTTCTATACGCATACTACTGTTGGCATTTTATCAGCCTCATTCTTGAGTCAATCACTTGCATATTGTTTAATATGTAACATATTAATTAAATAAAGGATAAAAGAAAAAAATTTATAGTATAAACTCATTTTTAAATAATTTTTATCCAATACTCGTATGACAAACTGATTATGTAATAATCAATTCTTTTAAATCATTTCCTTTTTAATTAATTTTCTAAAATCAATTTTCATAATATAAAGCTTTCCCAAATGAGTACATAACAACTAACAGGGTTTTTGATGAACCACGCGAATCGCCCGAGCTAGAAAGGATCGTTTGGTTATTAACACTTTGGTTAAAGATAAAATATAACCAAAATTTTGCACTTCTTTATTTGTAAAAATTTAGTGGCATTCACATCTTTTAGATGCAAAAATCAGATATCAAAAAAGAAAAATGGAAAACTTAGTTCATACATCAAAATTGAAAGCCCTAATTTGTGAATGAGTTTCTTGCCCCAATCGTTCGCCTAAGAAAGCCTGAAACTCTTTAAGTTCCTTTCATAATGATTGATATACCCAAAATTAACTTATAGTATAAGAGTGACGCGTGGCAGCCATACCTAAAGAGATAACCTCCAGGCTTTATGACCCAGTATTAAGAAATAAAGTATTTAGAAATATGCGGTAGTTGATCAAGTCAAAGGAATCAAATCGAATCCCTACTTCCTTGGAAAAATCTCAACAATAAGATATTCATCATCTATAAAAGGGGTAGGACCTCAACCAGAAAGGGTATGCTTTCTCAAAACTTTATAATCACTCTTAGTAGTCCTTTGTACAAACTACTAACTTGACCGTCGGAGGATTCTTCGTCGGACCTCCACCGGTGATTTTCTAATATTTTCTTTGTAGATACCTCAAAGAAAAGATATCTGGGCATCAACTCCCGAGGACAGAAAGTGACTATCAATTTGGCATCGTCTATGGGAACTCGACAAAGTTCTTTTCTTTAGAAAATTCTATCAAACAACCAAATAGCTCAAAATTTGTGACCAAGGCAGCTTGCCTCTTGCCCGAGCACCGGCTCTTGCACCAAGGCGGGTTGTTGTATGTCAGCCTCGTCCAAACACAGCTAATCAAAGGATAAATACCATGGCTCAGCAAATTGAGAATCTAAGCCAAACCGTGGCAAATGTAGTTCAAAGTCAGCAAGCTTTAATTGCATAGATTCAACAACCACCACAACCAGTCCAGCTGCCTTAGCCAAATTAGAATCAGCAGCCCCCACAGCCCATTCTAGACCAGTAGTCGCTGTAGCCTGTTTAGGACCAACCGATACCTTAGCCAGTTCAGAATCAACAACCTCTGAATGGCCAAAATGACAACGCGCCTCTTGTGCAGGGGCTACCTTTTCAACAAATAAACAACCTAGGGAACTTGGATTAGTCAAATGCCAGGGAGGGTACCTCAACAGTCCAGAAGTCACCATCCTTCACGACAAAGTCAAGATCAGGAGGTAGAGTCAGGAATCCTTGCTAGGTCTAGAGTCACCCAACATGCAGCCAAACAACTCTATAATCTGTTCGGTATGCCAAGGACTCCTTTCACATTGGCCATAATGGCAGAAGTACTTCCAAGGAAGTACGTCTTTCTAAAAATTGAACTGTATGACGGAAACACCAACCCCATGGACCACTTGTCACGACCCGAAATCCACCCCATGGGGATCTCGAATCACGACCGCCGCCCTTCGGCCTGAAGGCCTTAGGGCAAGGCTTCACGTGAGCAACGACGCCGAACGGCTGTGCGATAAGGCCAGAACTGGCAAATTGCGGAAGCGTGAAAAATTTTTTACTTTTCACACGCCCGCTCGGTACCGTTGCTTCTTCTTCTTCTTCGGAGCAGTAAACAAATAATATACATTCAGAGCACACTAAAATTTAAAGTCATAAATTTTACATATCCGTTACCTCTCAGGCTTAAGTACATATTTGTCCAAAATTTACTACATCGAAATTTGACCAATTACGGGTCCTAGTACTTCCAAAATTCCTGATCAAATGGAGCTACCAATCACCAATCCTTAAATTGGGCAAGGCTCCCAACCATCATCATCACCTGAAAAATGTTAAGGAATGGGGTGAGCTTCGAAAAGCCCAATGAGTAATTCCAGTACTTTGTCATGGGTTTCAACTGGTAGTGGGTTAGTTCAAGAGAGACTTCATATAAACATACACTACCAATTGTACATATACTTCAGATATAAAAATAGAATTCTTCAAAAAGGATAGCGTGAAGCATACAAGGCATTCAAGCTAGGCACATACTTCAATAATCGCAAGATACAAGAATCTTCAAATCATGTTGCATGATGCATTTTTAAAGCATTCAATAAAGCATTTATGTAACACCCCGACCCTGATTAAGTAATGATTAGTTAGTAATCATTTATCTGAACTAAACATAAAGAATAATTAAGAAGCTAACCTAATTAGGAGTTGACCAGAAGAAACCGCGTCGAAAAATAAGCTACAGAATGATAGTTAGGGAGAAAACAAGGAAACTGCATTTATGCGCAGCCAAACAGGGCCTAAGCCCGAAATATGGGAAAAAGACCAAAAATGTGGCCAAGAGGATTTGATCCCTTGACCAACCTAGGCAGAATTTGGGTTACCAAAAATTTACCATCTAGGCTAGGAACCTCTTTGTGAACATATGTGCAAAGATATGTATTTAAATACCATTCAGATTTGGCCATTCCCCAAAGTGACCAATACCCAAACATGCAACACCTCAGCATTACATCATGCTATAGCCATCATGCCTATAGTCTCATGATGAAACCTCTCTCCCAACCAAATTGCATGCAAAATAATCATGCATTTGGGGAGATGAAAAGGGCAAGAGAAATGTAAGATATGTATATCTCCATATATGCATTCTCCATATATGCAGATCTGCCATTTAGAGAGTGTTGATATACTGATTTTTAGAGAGAGAAAGTGGGTTAGAGGGAGGAAGTTAAGAGAGATAGCTTGAAGGTAGGGCTTGGCCATTGAAGAAGCAATAGAAGGGAGCTAAGGACTGGGAGTGCACGAAGGGATCAAGACCAATTGTTGAAGGTCCTGCTTGAAGCACAAACCAGTGAGGGAACCACTGTATGGGTGAGTCATTCAAAACCTTTCTAGAAATTTTCTTCTTGAATTTTAGCTACTGTTTTATAGCTTTAGGATCTGTCATTGCATGTGTAACAATTTAACTTGAAAAACTAGGTTGCTTGTGATTGAAATGGACCTACGAAACTGCCCAAACCATGAACTCGTAGCTAAACCGCCATTAATGGAGCTTGAAGTTGCAGGTCTGATCCGACCTCAACCACATGGACTTTTAGTGATCAATACATGAAATAGACCATGGCAGGACCTAGAAAACTACCACCCGCGACCTAGAGACCTAGGTCTAAGCCCTCAAAACCGAGGCTATCCTTCTCGGCCCAAAAAACCCAACCTTTAAACTAGACCCCCAAACCGCTATTTAAGGATGGAGGATCGAAGCCCTTGCTGTAGGGACTTCATAGAACCAAACCCCGTCCAAAATGGTGAAGAAACAAGGGTTTACTATGGAGTTGCAGGTTCGGGTATTCAAGCTTAGACCGAACGATTGGGTTGGTTTTAGAGTATCAAAATAATGCCAACGTAATGGTATGATGACTAGGAACCGATTGGGATCAAAGCAGATTGAAAGCAACCCTTGAAACATCACGAAATAGAAAAAGAAAAAATCTGCAAATTAGGGCTACAGTGTGTAGAACGGTGGGGAAGATGATGAACAGTACGGGTCGGGCATGGACCGGGTTCGGGTCGGGCCCCGACCCGACCGAGAAACGGATGACCCGTTTAAAGCCAAACTATGTCGTTTTGATAACTGACTTTTAAAATTTAAATTATAGGGCTGACGTCAGCCTGACGTCAGCACATTACCCTGAACCGGTTTGAACCGGATTGGACCGGTCCGGTTCAATTGCATAAGGGCTGAACCGTTTGGTTCAGTTACAATTTTCTAGAAATTACATAAAGACCCCAACAGTTTTGGGAAATTTGACTCTGGCCCAATTTTTGGAATTTTGTTCCATTTATACCCCTGATAAATTAATAAATAATAAATTAAATTATTTAATTAATTTATTAATTAAATAAAAATGACCAAATTACCCCTAGGTCATAAATAAGTCAAACGGAGTCCGAATAAAGTAAACGAATAGTGGTTTTTGACTATTTTGGACGTTCCGGACTCAATGGTGTGGTCCGTTTTACGAGACGAGGCTTCAAAAATTACGATACGTTAAAGTACAAATTACCAAATTGCCCCTAATGTAACCGATGTCCAAATAAGACAAGTTATTAGTGTAATCTTATTTTCTTGGGCCTTCTGAGATCAACAGTGAGGTCCGATTCATGAGACGGGACTCCAAAAAATATGACACACGAAATGACCAAACTACCCCTATGGTACCCGAAGCCCAAATGAGACTAAGAGATAGTCTATTTTGACTATGTCGGACATTCCAAACCCAACGGTGAAGTCCATAACACCAAAATAGGTACTGAAAATTTAGTCACGTGAAAAATAAAACTCATCAAGTCACCACGAGTTGACCACTAAGACCAATCCTAGGAAGTTAGAATACGTCAGGCCTAAAATTAAATGAAAGAGCATGAATAGGTAACGATTTAAGGTAAATGTGAAGTTAACGAGTTCTTTATAATTTTCTTAGGAAATACAAAGGAAAGGGAAAAGCCCACCAGTAGTGCAAACCCGGGGAATCAAGGTGAGTAACCTCACATTTGAAGTAGAGATTTAATTCCACGGATTTGAATGATGTTTTAAATATCGAATTCTGTCTTTACACAATTCCGTTTTAAATATTCTGCTATGACATGCTTCCTGAATAATTTACTACTGTTCCTTGAGATATACTTCTGCATGTTTAAAATTCCGATTTCAAATGTTATTATATATTCTGTAATTACATGTTTCACGTATTTCGATACCCTATCATGAGATTATGAACTATATGTTTTGAATGCTTTTAAATGCATCCACACGAAGGGATTATGGGTTAAATGCTTTTAAATGCAAGATAAATTGTGCATAAGCACCACGGATTTCTATCGGGTTTCTTAGGAACCCAACTACGATACGAATAAATGCCAGGTAGCAGGATCTAATCCCCCAGGCATATGAGATATCTCCACGAAAAGTAAAATGGGAATCTGGTTCGAAACGGATTCTGTTAATGAAAGTGATAAGGTGTGTGTTGAAAATGGAAGCAGGCTTTTTCCTCATTTTCACCATGCATATTTACATGATTTGAAATTCATATACTTTATTTCGAAAGTACAAGTTAGCTTGAATACTTTAATGTTTCAAAGCCATTGTTTAAAGAATGCATGTACTTTATGTTCTAAGTATACGAGCAATTGGTAGTGAGTATTTTACAAAATTCTCACGTGCGAAACCACAACCAATTGAAACCCATGACAGATGTTAAAATTACTCACTGGGCTTTTCGAAGCTCACCCCATTCCCTAACATTTTTCAGGTGATGACGATGGGTGGACCCTTGCCCAATTTGGGGAGAAATGATAGGCAGCTCCATTAGGATTCTGGAGATATTTTGGGAAGTATTAGGGCCTATGGTTGGTCGAATTTTGATGTCGTACTTTTGGACAATTATGTATTTAAGCCCAAGAGGCAACCACATATGTACTTAAGCCCTTGAGGCATTCGAATATGTATCGTGTATAAGACTTTAGATTTTTAGTATGCTCTGATGTGATTATTCATGTGTACCGCTATGAAGAGCGACAGTACCGGACGGCTGTGCGAAAGTTTTTAAACAGATTTTTAATAAAAAAAAGAAAAAAAAAGAAAAGGGTTTTCACGCTTCCGCAAATCAAGGCCGCACTGCCATTCGATACCGTCGCCCATGTTTTGCCTTGCCCTCGGGCTCCCGGGCCTGAAGGCGGCGGTCGCGATCCGAGATCCGCACAGGGTGGGTTTCGGGTCGTGACAAGTTAATATGCAACAGAATTTATAAACATGTGCAGAGTGGCCATTTGAAGACCAAGGAAATAATTTGAAATTCCTTCCATGAAAATAGAAGGATGCAATTTTCTTCTTCTTCAAAACTTGGAGTTATATAAAAACTCGTTTAAGATAAATGGGGGTTAAAAACCTGCTACCACTTCTGAAAACATTTGTCATCTTTTCACTTTGATTAGGTGGAAGTCTGTTTCGAACCAGATTCCAGTTTTACTGCAATGCTACAATGGAGATATCGCGTTGCTCGGGGGATTAGATCCTACTACCGGGCATTCTTCTTGTCATAGTTGAATCCCGAAGGATTTCAACGTCGAATGTTGTGCTTATGCACAATTATCTTGCAAAAATATGACTTCTTCGTGAAATATTTTTTGTAAGCATTTAAACATAAGATTTCTTCATTGGATGCTTTTTAAAGAGCATCGAATTATGGCTTCTTCAAATAAATGCTTTTCTTGAGTATTGAAAGCATGATTTCTTTCAATATAAGTTTTTCATGAGTGTTTGAAATATGATTTTCAAATAGATGCTTCTCATGAATACAAAAGTATGGCTTCTTCAAGAAATGCTTTTGATGAACATCTGGCTTTAATTAAAGAATGAATTTTCATGTGTATTCAAAACACGGACAATTTAATCAGGGCTTTTAAATATTTGGAGGACAATATTTGAAATATTTGACATAAGAGCTTCAGGAATTTAAATCACGATGCACAGGAATTTATTAAGGCATAGACAGAATAAAACATTTAATTCAAAAGGCATTTAGTAAAACCGACAATTACATGGACATGCAGGAATTAAACGTATCATTTGTCAGAATGTCAGGAAGTAAATTTGCATGCCATGTTAAAATTCATAAATGATTACGATAAAACGTTAGAATATAAAGCATATAAATACGAGATTTCAAAATACCGCAGATATGAAAACGCTTCAGAATGTTTAAACTTAAACTTCTTCAGAATCCATGGAGATTAAAACCTCCACTTCAAAGTACAGGATTACTCACCTTGATCTCCTGGGTCAGCACTACTGGTGGCTTTCCCTTTTTCCCTTGTGATTCCTAAAAATCAAATTCATCAAGAATTCAATTAATTCCTCATTTACTTCAATTCATCTCTAATTTGATGCTCTTCATTTAATCTTAGACTCGACGTATCCTAACTTCCTAGGATTGGTCTCACCAGTCTACTCATGGTAATTTAATGAGTTTTATTTTTCATGTGACTTATTTTTCGATACCTATTTAGTAAGTTGGACCTCACTGTTGGGTTCGGAACGTCGAAAAAGTCAATTTAGACCTTCTCAGCTTTTTATTTGGCTTCGGACATATGTAGGGGGAAAATGGTAATTTAATTTTCTTGCCCCAGACCTATCATGGCTCTTAGAATATTTTACATATCTTATACGTAAATTTTTAAGTCTTTTGGACTTCGTTTGGTATCTGATTTTGATCATAGGGACACATCGGTCATTTAAATTTTATGATGTTCTAACCCCAAATCATTATTTAGTCATATATACAACTTCATAATTATTTGGGCTTCCATTGGTATCAATTTCATCTAATTTGGACTTCATTTGGACTTCGTATTGTATTAGGGGCAATATAATCATTTAACATTTATGTGTCTGTATTTTTTAGGACTTAATTTCATCAATTGGACTTCACCATTGAGTCCGGAATGCTTGAAATAGTAAAAATACACTATTTATTTATTTAATTTTGACTTCGTTTGAGTCATTTAATGTTCAAGGGTAAAATAGTAATTTTATCCAATTAATAAAATAATTATTTTATTATTTATTTATTTTTCAGGGGCTTATTTGAATTGATTCTTAAAAATCTAGGCCAGAATAGAAATATTCTAAACAATTGGGGGTTCAAATGAGATTTCAGAATTTCTTGGGGGCCAAAATGTAATTCTTTAAAACTTTTGAAATAAACCAAAGGGTTTAGTTGATTTACAAGTGAACCGGTCTACCATTTCATTGAACCAACCGGTTTGGCCGGTTCAATACGTAATGTTGACGTCATGATGACGTCAGCCCTACCTTTTAAATTTAAATCCTTTTATCCAAACGACGTAGTTTTATTTAAACTTATTTATGCGACGGGTCGAGTTCCGACCCAAAACCGAAACCGACCCGAACCGACCGTCACTGTTCACCGTCTTCCTCTCTTCTTCCCCAGTTTTGCCCTAATTCCCGATTTCTTTTCTTTTTAATTTCGTGATATTTTGGCCACTGATTTCTTACTGCTATCCATCCCAAATTGTTTCTGGATGTTAGGCCAACAATTCGGCATTAGTTTTATGCCTCGAATCAAGCTCAAATGCTCGGTCCATAGAGAGATAACCGAACCTGCAACTCAGTTGTAAATCTCCATTTCATCACCAAAACTCGCATGGATTGGCTTAAAATGGTCCATGCATCATGGCGTTCAAGTTCCCATTACTAAAATCAAGTTTAGGAGTCTATTTTGGAGTCTGGGTTTCAAACCCGAGACCTGCAACCTTCATTTCAATGGTATAAATCTGAGTGTTGGGGTCGCGGTCTAAGGTTTTTCAAACCCTTATGAGGTCTAGATCAAGTTTAAATCATTAAAGATCAGTTTGGTGAGGGTCGTTTCAGACCTGCACCATTAAGGTCCATCCATGGCGGTTTCTCACCGTTTTCAAGCCTATCCGACCCTCCCTAGTTAACTTATAACAATTCATAGTTCTCACAGTAGCTCATACATGCAGTTTATATGGCCTCAAATGACTGAAAACAATAAGCAAAAAGAAAAGGAAATTTTCTGGGTTTTTGGCATTTACCTTGGTCGACCACTGCTCCCTCATTCATGGCTCAGTCCTGATTTTTGGCACCTCAGACCTCAGTTCTAGTTGTGAGCCTCTCGGTCCCTTCTTGTTTATGCACCTCCATGGAAGCAGCATGTACACACCATGGAAGCAGCATGCACACACCATGGACATACACACTTGTTTCTCTCTCTAGGTCTCTCTTTCTCTAACAGACCTTACTGTAGAACACACATGCAATTTTTTGATTTTCCTTCCCTCGGTGGAGGATGTAGCATACATATTTTTTTGAGGGTCCCCAAGGTGCATAGTTCATATATGAATATAATAATGCATAGATATACATATACATATATGTATACACTTATGGGCCCAAGTGTGATCATGTGGTTGATACAGAAGTTGAGGTGGGCTCATGTGGGGTGACTCAAGTAATGATGAAGGGTTTGCATGTATGGCCATTGGCCAGTTTGGGAGGCAGCCTAGGATAATTCAGAGTTATATACCATTCTGTTGTATATATAGGCACAAAGATGTTGGCAGCCAACTTGGTAACTTTTTGGGTACATGAGGTCTTGCCCCACTTGGTCAAGGGTTCAAATCCCCTTGGCCTCATTTTGGGCATTTTTCCATATTTTGGGCTTATGCCCTGTTTGGTTGCACAGAATACTGTTTTAGTTATTTCCTCCATAATTTCTTTTCCGTTATTCCTTTTACGACGCGGTTTCTTCCGAGAGTTTCGTATCTCACTTAGCTTCGATGTCAAGGGCCCCGTGTCGTTTATTATTTATTTGGGATTTCTGTAGTTATCTAATTCGAGTTCCGTCAGTATTAAAACGACATCATTTTTACCTAATTAATTAGTAATTAGGCTTGGGTATTACACCCTCTTTTCTGACGCAGTTAATTATTTTATCGGTCTATCGTGACCATCCAGAGATTCTCGATTAATCTTCATGATTATTTTTTAAGTCGGTGCTAATTAATAATTAATAAATTATTTATTAATTAAACAGGTTCGGGGTGTTACACCACCTTTCTCACTTCTAGCATACTATAACTCACCAATGAGGTACAGATGCACTGATGTGCAAATCGTTCGTTACGAGCCTTAAAGGAGCAGCGCTGGAATGGTTCCACCACTTACATACAATGTAGAGATCTGAAAAATGAGGGAAAATCTTTCGTTTCTGCCGGTAGGACATTTCGCATGCATAGTTTTGTCAGCTTTATCGGTAAAACATTTTTTTTGCATTATCTCACCAAATGACATGTTTAGAAGCATATTTGGAGTGTGTCATAGAAGAGAAATATGCTTAGAATATTGTGAGGTAACCTTTATATGAATTTCAAGCAAAAACGGAAATAGTTTCCGGAATTGGACAAAAAGGGCACTCGGGTGACCCAGGGTGGAAACGGCCAAAACCAACCTCAAACGAAAATATTTTATTCTGAAAGTTTTCATTTAAAATAATTTTATGAACATTGGCTAAAACGAAATTTAAATTGAAGCGTTTAGGATTGGGTTGTAGAGTAACGAGGTTTTTGGGTTCATTAAGGGCAAAATGGTCATTTGCCCTTAGCCCATTTGGTCCCTCACTATAAATACCACTCATAGAGGGCTGGAGATACAGAAATCATTCTGTATCTTGAGCAGCCCACGTTCATATATATATATATATATATATATATATATAGAGAGAGAGAGAGAGAGAGAGAGAGAGAAAGTCCTAAAATCTCCAAGTTTCAAGCCTCCGAAACACGCTTTTCGAGTGAGATTTTGGCCGAGCTTCCTTCTGAGAAGTTGTTCATCTCATCGAGACCTATATTCTCATTGAACACTTTGGCCATCCAGCAAACACAGCCTTCCCAGTTTGAGAAAAACTAATTTTAGGTATGGTTTCTTGCTAAGCTAGGAATAAATTTAGTTTTTCTTGCTTTGCTACATGTTAATTGAGCTGTATAGATGTTTAATTAATGCCAGGAAGTTACCTAGGTGGTGTTCATTTGAATTATTTAGAGTTAGAACTTTAGGGGTTTAAATATCCTTTAGTTTAACTGATGTTTTGTTGCCTTGTAAATGATGTATCTTGCCCTTGTATTAGACTGCTATATTTTATGTGTATTTATGTGATATTTACTTGAAATCTTGGAAGGGAATTGGTTGTGTAATGTATTAGTTTTTTATGGAATTTTAGTGACCTGGTGAAATTTGGTCTATTCTTTGTGGTTGGTGAAATTTTGATATTGTGGCTTGACAAAAAAAAATGTGTTAAGGTACAATGTGGTTATGACATATGTTATGTGAAGCATGTTATGGGAATTTAAAGTTATGAATTATTTAGGGTTTAATGCATGACTTGAAAAGGGATACCATATGTTTGATCATTTATCACATTGAACTTGCATGATGAAATCATGGCATTTTGGCATAATGTGATTCCTTGGAAACATGGTGTGGGTGAGCACATGGTGCTAGACATTATTAGGTTGTAGATCATGTGGTGAAAAACCTAAAATTCGGCCGTTGGTACTCTTTCTATCGGGGACGTACCGAAAATTAGACATACGAGGCGGTACTCATGCCAGTGGGGAAGGACCGTATCATGAGACATGGGTGTGGCATAAAGTTTGCATGTGTGAGTCACGCATAGTGTATTTGCATTGCATTGAACAACGGGAGGGGAAAGTATGGCTTGAAAATGTACACTTGCACATGCCACGTCTTAAATTTGTTGCTAGTATTAGTGAGTTATCATACCAACAGTTGAACTGACCCATTCATGGGACATTATATTTCAGATGAGGCACCAGCTGCTTGAGACTTCCTTGAGTGTTGAAGAAAAAGGAAGGAAATGGATTATGTAGTAGATTTGGCCTTTGGGGGGCATATTTTGAATGTGTGGGCATGAGCCCAACTTGTTGTATTTAAACTTATGTAAATTGTGAACGTTAGGCCTTGGGCCACTTTGTAATGAAAGTATAATATTTCTATTAAACTAATGTATTGGAAATATAAAGGAATGCATGATGATTGTGGTTTCATTGTATTTTACAGTGGATGTGTTGGAAGTGGAAGATGTATGTTGAGTTGATGGAATTGTGGCCACTGAGTGAGGGTGGATTGTTGATGAGCTTATATTCATGTATGTGGTGGAAATTAGGTGGGAAAACACTTAGAAAAACAAAGGAAACTATGCCCAAATTTTGGTAAAAATTAAAGTGGGGAAAAGTGTGTGAAACACCCTTGAAATGAGTGGGAAAAAATGTCTAAAATGCGGCTTAGAAGCTATGGAAATTGGGCTGAGAATGGGTGAAAAAGGGGCTTGAAAAACTTAGAGAAAAATTCAAAAATTGGAAAAATAGGTTGCAGCCATGAACAGTGAAATTTCAAAAAATCAGAAAATCAAAAAATCTAGCTTGCAACGGCCACAGTAACTGAACCAAAATAGCCCCAGCTGCCTACAGCCGCGCGCCCCCTGTGTGCACGTGGCCCTACTGCGCGCCCACCTACTGCGCCACTGCTGCCCTGCTGTCTCACCTATTGCTACACATTGCTGTCCAACCTTGTTTCACCACCCTTTTGGCCATATTTTTGAGCCATTTTTGGGACACCTTTTGGGCTATATTTGGACACTATTTTGGGCCATGTTTGGGTCCCATTTTGGGCTATTTTAGGGACTTTGTGGGCCATGTTTTGGCCATATTGTGACCTAGATTTCAAAGCTATGTTTGGCCATCCACTAGGGCTAACTTTGGGATGATATTCGACTATCTTTTGACCATGTCCCAGGACATTTTAGGGTCATCCGAGACATCACTTTAGGGGGAGTTTTGGAGATACTTTAAGGCTATTTTAAAGGTCATTTTTAAACATGAATTAAATTGATTGGAGCATTAATTAGGACAAGCATTTAATTTTAATCTTGGGGGAAAATTTGAAGAATAATAAGGAATATTTCAATTACATTTACTGGATTGTCATTTCTTTTCTTTTCTTTTATTTCGTTCAGTCACTCCACGGGTTCGCGGAAATCCGGGGCGTGACATCCAAACTCGATCTCAAGTTTCACAGACCTAAGTAGTAAGCTCTTGAGCAGGTTTATCACTAGTAGGAGGTTTAGGAGGGGCCTTGAGTTTCTGCTAACAATCAAGCAAAACATGGGCGAAATCTCTAAGAGATTTCATAGGGAGATTCAACAAAGAGCTCACTTCGGTGGAAGGGTGTGAAGAGCAATTTTTAGTCGCAACTTTGACCTCCGGTCTGTGTCCTGGAAGTTTTAGGGATTCTTTCCTCAAAAGTCCTCTGACCAACATGCCTGAACTACTTCTTAAGGCCCAAAAATACATCACCTTGGAAGACGTAAGGTCCTCCTCAAAGGAAACTAAGGAATTGGCTAAAAAAGAAGAGTAGTCTCCTACAAGGTCGACCAAAGACGAAAGGAAAAAAGCCTGAAGTCCTGAGAGGCATGAACAGAAGGAACTGCTAAGCACCTCAAGGAAAAGTAGCCCTTACACACCTCTGAACACACCATTGAGGCGTATTATCCACCGGATACAATCACGATAAGAGCTCAGATGGCCGAAATGCATGAGGGGAGATCCTAGAAAGAGGAATCAAAATAAATATTATGATTTTCACAAAGACCACGGCCATACCACGGATGAGTGTCTGATTCTAAAATAGGAAATCGAAGGCCTAATTCGTAGGGGGAAGCTACGGGAGTTCACCTAAAATACTCAAAGGACTGACGACAGATCACATAAGGGCAAAAATGACCAACAGAGACCCCATTTATAGGCAGTAAGCTCCCATGCCAACTAGACCAAATAACAAAGGTAGGGTGGAACCTCAACACCATGTCATCTATGTCCTCTATATAGACAGCTAGAGGAGTGGAATGTCGAATAGGGCTTCGAAGAGGTATGCCCAGGAGGCCAGACAGCAGCTAGAGGTCTTTAATTTTAACGCACTTGAGAAAAAGTATAAAGTGACCTCGCATTCCAGTTTTCAAATCTGGACCTAATAGGGGTACATTTTCCCCACAACCACTCATTCGCAATATCTCTTCAAATCTCAAACTTCCATTATCAAGATAGTGCTCATTGATACTGGGAGTTCAGCAAATGTACTATTTATCCCTCCTTTTTAGAAAATGAAGATAAATCCAAGAGAATTCCAACCCAATATAGCGGTGATAGTAGGTTTTAACGGTGATATCAGCTTTCCACTTGGGACAATCAAACTCCCCATCACTATCGGAGAGTCCTAAGATCAAAAACACTATCTTGACCAAACTCATGGTCATTAACGCAATTTCTCTATACAATTTGATCCTCGAAAGGCCTTGGATCCATGATCTCAATGCCGTGACATCCACTATGTATCAATGTTTAAAATTTATTTTGGAAGTGTAACACCCTGATCCGGTTATTGATAATTAAGTCGCTAATTAAATATTAGGGACTTTAAGAAGTAAAATAATAGTTAAGAAAATTAGATCAAGAAAACGAAGGCAATAATATAATAAATTTACGGCTAATGAAACCGATACGTGAAGAAAATAAATAATAAAAATACAAGTACACGGGGAAGAAATAAAATAATACAATAAGAAAAATGGGATAAAACACAAAAGCCTAACTAAAGGCAAATAAAAAGAGAAGAAGAAAAATAGGCCAAAAGTGATGGCCCAAGGTCTTGAACCCAAGACCAATAAAGTGGGAAAGAACTTATGCCCAAAAAATTAACTAACTAGGCTACAACACTTTTGTACTATATATCCCACTAGATATGTATATAAAACTCGATGGCTGCATGCGCAAAAGACGAGGTGCCAACACCTCATTGGACTTCTGCCTCTCCCAATCAAACTTCATGTAACACCTAATCAAATACATATATATATATGTGTGTGTGTGTGTGTGTGTGTGTGTGTATATGCTATATACGTATAATGCATAGGAGAAAAGAGAAGTCAGAATTGTGACTTAGTGTATGTGTGTGTATACGACTAGAGAGAGAGAGAGAAAGAAGAAGAAGAAGAAGAAGAAGAAGAAGAAGAGAGGGAAAAGAAGAAAGGATCTTGCATGCAAGCACTGATCATGGCACAAAAAGCCTAGAGGACTCAGAACCAACCAAATAGAAGGAGAAGAAACTCACTGTAGAAGGTAAAACCCTAAAAACCTAGACTTCCTCTATCTAAAAATTTCAAGTAGAAACTCACTCTTAGAAGTAATGCCTTGTTTGCATGTACATGTAATGATATATATATATATATATATGTGTGTGTGTGTGTGTGTTATACAAAAAAAAAAATGAGTTAAACTGAGTCAGAACACCCAAAACAGTAAGACCCACACAGTAATCCGCCATTGATGACCACCAAGAAGGTGGATTTGAAACTACTGGCGAGAAACGTGCTTTTATGTATTGGGGCTTAAAGTAGATGCCACAAGGACCAAGAATCCACAAAGATCGCATTAAAATGACCAAAACTGAAGAAAAAAAACCCTGTTACAGGTTTCGGGTTTCAAACCCAACCTCACTAACAGAGCTCTAAGCTTGATTTTTAGAATGAGAATATGATCACCTTGACTTTAGGATCACAACAAGCTAAGCCATGCTCGATTTCATGGAGAAACATCCATTAACCAAGCCATTATTCAAAATGGCCCCAAACCTTCAATGGAGCTTTTGAGCTCGATTCGATGTCCCAAACCAACGTAAAAATCTTCCTAAGTGTTCCAAAAAACCATTAGAGAAGTGTACCAGTCAAAACCCATGAATGCCTAGCTTGAATGCCTTAAATGCTTCATGCTATCTATTTTAAGATTCTTGTATTCTATATCTGAAGTGTCCGGGCAATTGGTAGTGGCTGTTTTATAAAATTTGTTGTACCTAACCCACCACTAGTCGAAAACCCATGACAAGGTATTGGAATTACTCACGAGTTTTTCATAAAGCACAAATGGATTTGTTACCCATGACTCTTTCAAGTAATGAAGATGATTGGAAGCTTTGCCCATACTAAGGAAGAGCGTCAGGAGCTCCGTATTAAATTAGCATTTTAAGAATGACAAGACCAATAGTTGGTCAATCTTTTTTAGCATACTATTTTGGGCAAATTATGTATTTAAGTCCCTAAGGATAATGACCATGTAATATGTTTAAGTTTGTTTAACTTTTAAAAATTTAGCAAGCTTTGTATGTCTATTAATTGTACTGTTCTGTGAGTGGCAGTTCTGAGCCGATGTGCGAAAAGAAAGAAAAAAAAAGTTTTCACGCTTCCACAATATATTCAAGGCCGCACCATTGTTTCTGGTCCACCCGCCGACCTTGAGCCGAAGGGTGGCGATCGTGTCTCTGTAATCCGCATAGGTTGGATTCCTGGTCGTGACATGAAGGAAATGTGGTAACCATCAGAAGTTGCCAACCTATGTCCAGGGAATGCCAAGCCATAGCCTTAAAACCTAAAGCAGGGAAATAATAACTACAGAAGTTTGTTGACTCTCTTAGAACCCCAAGTTCAGATCGGGATAAACCATGTCCAGAAGAGTTAAAGGAATCGCTCAGCCCAAGAGGAACAAGCAGTTCACTCCAACCCAAGGAAGAGGTTCGAAAGATCCAAATTGATCCCCATAACTCCAGCAACGTTGTCCAGATAGGCTTAGCTCTGAGCCTAGAAGAAGCCAAAAAGATAATAACTTTCCTAAATGATAACGCTTCAGCCTTTGCCTGGAGTGCGAAGGACATGAATGGCATTGATCCTAACTTCATCAACCAAAAACTTATGACCGATCCATGCTATCCTCTAGTATTTTAGAAGAGAAGAACATTTGCACCATAATGACACAAAATAATCAATGAAGAAGTTGAGCGACTTCTGAAGGCTGGGATGATCAGGGATGTCTACTATCCAAATTGGTCAGCCAATACAGTTTTGGCCAAAGAGAAGAATGGAAAGTGAAAAGTTTGTGTTGACTATACCGACCTCAATAAAGCATGCCCCAAGGACAAATTTTCTGTCCCCAAAATAGATCAACTAGTAGATGCAACTACGGGGTATTAGCTCATGAGTTTTATAGATGCATACTCGGGGTATAACCAAGTACAAATGTACCTTTAAAATTGAAAAAAAGACAGCCTCCACGTCTAAAAGAAGAATTTATTGCTACAAGGTAATGCCTTTTGGGTTGAAGAATGCGGGGGCAACCTATCAAAGGTTGGTCAACAAGATGTTCCAGCCTTCAAATTGGTAGCACCACAGAGATTTTGAACAAACATGGCATGAAATCGAACCCCACCAAGTGTACCTTTGGCGTAACAGAATGGAAGTTCATTGGGGTACCTAGTCTCTCAACGTGGGATAGAAGCTGGCCCATCTTAGATTAAAGCCTTGCAAGAAATGAGCTCCCTTAGGACTAAGAGGGAGGTCTAGAGCTTAAATAGAAGCATAACTGCTCTAAACTGTTTTATCTCTAAATCAACCGACCAATGTCTACTTTTCTCCAAAGCACTCAAGGGAAACAAGTCCCTCGAATAGACCTCGAAATACGAGAATGCTTTCTAGCAATTGAAAGATTACCTCGGGTTCCTAGAACTCTTGTGAAAACCAATTGTGGGCAAAAAATTATATCTTTATCTTGCGGTCTCAGACCACATAGTCAACTCTGTACTGTTGAGAGAGTACAATGGAGTCTAAAGGCCAATCTTTTACGTCAGCAAGCATTCGTGGGAGTAGAGTTTGGATATCCGGATATAGAAAAAATGGCCTTCGCATTAATTATCTCAGCTTGAAAGCTCAGACCTTATTTCCAAGCATATATTATAGTTGCGCCTACCATACACCCTCTCTGGAGCATGCTCCACAAACCAGAACTCTCTGGACGTTAGATGAAATGGTTAGTGGAATTAGGAGAGTTTGACATTCAGTATGAACCTAGAACCACGATTAAAGAGCAAGTTATGGCCGACTTTTTGGTTGAGTTCTCTGGAGCGCCATAATAAAACAACAACCAACCCCTATCTCAAGTCTAGACCCTTTAAGTGGATAGATCTTCCACTAACATTGGTGCTGGTGTTGGAATACTCTTACAGACCCCAAAAGGAGATGTGCTGGAAAGGGCTGTATCCTTGGGTTTTCATACATCTAACAACGAGGTCGAATATGAAGCGTTAATCATTGGAATCAAGGTAGCTCTGGAATGTGAAGCTTGAGACTTGAAAGCTTACTCTGACTCACAGTTGATGGTTAGCCAAATATCCGGAGAATTCACCATAAGAGACCAAAGAATGAGACACTATGCCAAAATTGTTAAATCTTTAGGCAAGTCCTTTAATAACTTGTCTCTTGATAAAATAAACCAGGCTGAAAATTTAAGGACAAACATCTTAGCGGATACCGTTATTTCCCTTAACTCAAAGGTCACGGTAAGGTCCTTCGACTTGGAATCCTGGGCTAATATTAAGGTATCATTCCCAGAGGTTATGAGCACAACCTAGAGTGATCAAATCTTACAAATCCATGAGGAAAATGGCTGGATGACTTCTATCATCCGATATTTAAAAGACGGGGTCATACTCGAAGGAAAATATCAATCCAAACAAATACGAATCAAATTGGCTCAATACCTGATTATTAACAACAAGCTCTATCGAAGGTACATTTTACCTCTGCTTCTATGTCTCACCTTAGAGGAAGCTCGTTATGTGCTAAGAAAAATACATGAGGGGATTTGTGGAAATCACAATGGGGCAAAGAACCTGTCCCACCGAGCACTTACGTAGGAGTATTATTGGCTAACTACGTAGAAGGATGCTAAGGATCATGTCAAGAAATGCGACAACTGTCAAAGCTTTGCACCCTACCAACATCAGCCTTAGCAGTAGATAGTCCCAATTACAAGTCCACGGCCATTTGTTCAATGGGGAATGGATATTTTCATACCCCGACTCGATTAAGGAAGTAAAAATGTGTAATAGTATTTTTTGGAAATATAATATGTTAATCTAATTGTTTGGAGCAAAATTCAAATATCGTAATTATAAAATTAACACGTCTCGGGAACCACGAGGAAGATAGATATGATGCGAAGCTTAGAATATCGAGGCTAACCCAGGTAGGAAACTACTAAAAGAAACCACTTCGCAAAAAGAGAAATAAAAAGAGAGATAAAAGCTAAAAAGGTAAAATATGCATTTCTGATTGCCAAACAAAGCCTTCGGCAAAAACCTAGCAAAAATGCAATGGATGGGTTTTGAACCCTTGACCAAAACCAATGAAGCATTTAAATCCCAAAAAAAAAAAATACTATTTGGGCTACCAACCATCTTGTGATATATGTTATATATATATATATACACACACACACACACACATAAAGTGAATAACTTAAAACAAAAAATAATCATAAAATATAGATATATATATATATGTACTACTGCAGCAGCATGGGCCATGGAATTTAAATGTATGTGTGTGTACGTGTGGTTTGATGATAGAGAGAGTTAGAGGATTCTAGATGGGGCAGTACAAGGAGCAGCTAGAGAAAAATCTGAATTGCTTGTATATATATATACACACACACATACAAGCCATTCGGCCACACCAAAAAATACAAGAGAGAGAGAGAGAGAGAGAGAGAGCTACTATGAGTGAGGAGGAGAAGAAGAAGAGGAAGAAAGGAGATCAGAGGCAAGAAGGGAGAAAAGAGGGTAAACCTTTTTCCTATTTTTCTTCTCTGTATTTTCTTACTGTGTTTACTAGTTTTTTCAAAAACTGAAACTAAATGCCCAAAGAACCATAAGGTTTAAAAGAGTAGGAAAAATGATGAATTTAGGAAGAAACGAGAGGTTTTTTGGTGGAGAAATGAGAGAGAAAATGTAGAGAGAGAAAGGTAGCCAAAAATGTTGGATGGGAGAAAAATGTATTGTTTGAAGCTAAAAACAAACGAAAATGAATTATTGAGGTCTCTAGAGTCATTTTGATATAAAATGTATCAAAAATGGGTGTCAAAGTAGTGAGAAAAATAAAAAAAAAAAGTCACTGAAAAATGGCTTCTTACCGAAGCAGCCACTGGAAGTGGTTGTTCTACGGCCGTCGGGTTGTCCAAAAATGGTTTTAGCCGAAAAAATGGAATCCTTGGAAAAAATGGAACATTTCCATTTTTTTTTTAAAGTTTGAAAGCTCATTGGAAAACCTTCGCCAACGCCGGAGAAGGTGTCGGAGAAACGTGAAAGATGACACTATGCAATTAATGGGTCGAGTCGTGCGATTTGGGTTAGGTCAGACCCGCCCGACCGCAAGCATGTGGATCTCTAGATACGGCACCGTTTTGCAGGAAATGAATTGATTTTAAATTAGTTTTGGGGCTGTTTGGTTGCGACTATAAGGAATTGGAAATTGGGAATAAGGGGCTAACCCAATCGTGGATAAACGGGTTAAGAAGAATATTTAATTCCGGTTCATTGGGAAGCCTAGATTGATCGGTTCAGGGAAATAGTGAACCAGTTTAGGGATAGGTCAACTGAACCAAATGGTTCATTGTGAAAAATCAAGACTTTTTGAAATTTGAATTTGACCTCGACACTTGCCAATAATTCTTTTATGGCCAAGATTTTAAAGAATTAATTCAAATGAGCCCCTGAAAAATAATAAAGTAATAAAATAATTTATTTAATTATTTTATTAATTGGATAAAATGACCATTTTACCCTTGGACACTAAATAAGTCAAATCAAGCTCAAATAAAATAAATAAATAGTGTATTTTTACTATTTCGGGCATTCCGGAATCAATGGTGGAGTCCAATTGGTGAAATTAAGTCCTGAAAAAATATAGACACATAAATTGTAAATGCCTATATTGCCTTTAATGATACCCAGGGCCAATTAAGCATAAAAGATAGTCTATTTTAATTATGTCAGACATTCTGGACCAAATAGTGAGGTCCATATGAACTGAGGTCCCAAAAAATTAAGCTATAAAAATGTAAAATTACCATATCGCCCTTAGAGATTCCCGAAGCCAAATGAAAAGCCGTAAAAGCCTAAAATTATTTTGTTCGACGTTCCGAACTCAACGGTGAAGTCCATTTCACCAAATAAAATATGTAAAGTATTGATATATAAAATGAGGCTAATTTTAAGACACGTTATAAATACGACGACACTACCAGGAGAGGGAAATTAAGCCTATGAGCTAAAATACGGCATATGGAACTAAATGATAGGAAATTAGTAAATAAACCAGGTCAAATAAATGTTAATAAATTAATAATATTTCTTGATTCATAGGAACATTGAAAGGAAAGGAGAGGAGAAGGAGACGTGACTCTTCTCAAAAGGGAAAAAGGGAACCATTTTTGAAGGTAAGTAAACCTGAACTTTGTTATGTGGTCCTCTCTTAGCCATGTCACAGTTATTTCTTCATGTTGCCACCTTGTACTCTATTATATGATATGTTTTGATTTCCATAATTGAAATTGTTTTATCTTGTGGACTTTTTGAGTTGTTGCATGTCAACATCCTGATATGATTAGTGCATATTTCCATGATGCTTGGCTACTGAACAATACATTTTACACGTTGTTGAGAAAAGTATTACTCCATGAATTTGTGCATTATCTGTGTATCACCTGATTCTTATCCGCGGTAGTATTTGACACGTTACACACTTCAGTCCTTAAGGACAAGATGCTAATAGTCTACGCATGGTTGTGAGTGTCATATCGCACGATCGACACGTAGTCATGCGAGGCATGACATACGACTTAGGTCCTAGAGGACACGAAAAGTTTGAAAGCGCTATGTTGTAAGCACAAAAAGGTTTGTCGGGCCCTGACAAATAGCTTCTTTTTATCTCTTCCATGACACGCTTTTGATTTTCGATATGTTGTATACGTTTATGCACCGTTGATATTGTATTCCTTGGATCCTTGATATGTTTTGTGAGCTTTTCTTTGGAATACTCCTTGTTGTGTTATTTGATGTGATGACATGCCTACAGAGATGTTTTCTGATTTCGGCAGCATATTATTTTGCTATTCGTTGTTGTTGTTTTTGTGTACTTATCTTGGGATACACCTATAGGACTTGTGGGTCATTTCCATCGATATATACATTGGTGACTGGCTATTGTGACTTCTATTATGTCTTTCATCATGATATGCATTGATATATTACATTCTATTGGTATTTGCTCATACCTACTTCTTGGACATCTTGACCCATGATAGAGGAAGGGATTTTACTTACTGAGCTTGTTAGCTCATTCTATTTGTATTACTTATCTTTTTAGGACAGCAGGAGACTGAGGAATTGCCAGACATACACATAGAGTAGCTGCTCCACTCGCTACTGTCAGTCCTTTTTGGCAAGTACGATGGACATTTTTGGTTATATCGATGAGATATACTAGTATAAAGTTGTCTTAATTCTCCCATGAGTCCAGGTCTTGGGTACAGGTATAGGTATATGTATACTTTTGGGATCTGTATATAAATACTTTTATTTTTGGACATGTAAAACTAAACTCTGATAATGATAGATGTTGATATGATGATATAACATGCAAAGTAAAAACTTTTTATAGTGTATCAAATTCACAGGTGAGGGCACGACTTGTGGGCCGCCATCCAACAGTACAGTTATAAAAAAAATAGTCGCGCACCTCAATCCGCACAGGGTGGGTCGTGACAGCTATCATTGGACCATTAACAAGGGTACCTCAAAATAAGAGGTTTCTCTTAATAATTATAGATTATTTCACCAAATGGTAAAGGCTCGTCCTTTGGCCAGAATAATAGAGTCCAAAGTGAGAAATCTTACCTGGAAAGAGATAATGTGTAGGTTCAAAATACCTAGGGTACTGTTTTAGACAATGGAACTCAATTCCAAGGTAGGATCTTTAAAAAATTTTGCACTGACCTCAACATACTCCATCACTTTTCATCTCCAGTGCATTCTAAAGCCAATAGTCAGACAAAGGTTACCAACAAGTCTGTCTTGGAAGCCTTCAAGAAAAGGCTGGAGGAATCAAAAGCAAAATGGGTCGAAGAGTTACCTGGGGTTCTTTAGGCTTACTGGGCTATTAAAAGAACTCCCACCAGGGAAACACCATTCTCTCTTACATTTGAAACCGAGGTCATCATGCCTTTGGAAATTGGCCTACCCTTCCTCAGAACTGATATGTACCATTCGGATCAAAATGAAAACTTACTTTCGAAAGAATTAGATCTCTTGGAAGAAAAAATGGAGCAAGCTTAGATACAGATGGTTTCTTACAAACAGAGGATGTCAAAATATTTCAATTAAAAAACTAGGCCAATCAGTTTCCAAGTTAGGGATCTCGTATTCAAAAAAGTTTCTCCAAACACTAAGGAACCTTGTTTAAGAAAGTTATCTCCCAACTGGGAGGGGCCCTACCGGGTAGTAAAGACATACACGCCAACCACTTATTGGTTAGAAAAACTCAATGGAAAGCCAATTTTGAGGCCCTGGAACATATAACATTTGAAGAAGTACTATTAGTAAATCTTTGTTAGTTTTAAATTCCACGAAGCATTTAAGCTCTAGATGTTACAACTCTGAGCAAAATCTCTGTTAGCTTTAAATTCCACGAAGCATTTAAGCTCTAGATGTTACAGCTTTGAGTAAAATCTTTGTTAGCTTTAAATTCCACAAAGCATTTAAGCTCTAGATGGATGCTACATCTCTGAGTAAAATCTTTGTTAGCTTTAAATTTCACGAAGCATTTAAACTTTGGATATTACAACTCTGACTAAAAATCTTCGATGGCCTTAAATTCCACAAAGCATTTAAGCTCATGATGGGCTCTGAGTAAACTTGGTTAGTTTTAAATCCCGTTGAGGCTATCTGCTCAAGGTAAAATAGGCTCAGAATAAAAGCTAAAAGTCAACAAGGCTCTCCTCTAGATATTTTCAAACATAAATAAAAACGATCATAAAAGGTGGCAAGTGTTCCACAATTTTATAGCACAAAAATTAAGAAACTATAAATATTAAGAGTAGATATTTGAAGTCATTACAGAAAAACTATTACAAAGGAAACATGTCCAAATGGACCGGCCTCAAACATTCAATTGCAAGCTCTATCATTATGTGTAAGAAAATAAAATGTGATAGAGAAGGAAAATAATGTGATGAAAGTGATAATAGAATAAACACACTAAAATGAAAGAAAATGGGAAAAGGTAAAGGGATTTGACTTAGGTCCCGTAGGTTTCCTACGTATCCATCCTAAGATGCATTCAAATTCACTTAGTTTTCTAGCTTACACTCTTTATAAAGAGTGATAAAAGAGGAGATCAACCGGGTAAGAAGACTAGGAAGGGTTTAAGAAATCGTACCTTGTTTAGTCATGGCGGTTGGGCAGCACTTCAGTTAGGAAAGGTTGACTTGGGATCGTTACTTCGGTAGAGCTCTAACTTGTGCTTGATTCGGGACTGTTGCTCCAGTCTTGAAAAGGGAAGAAGACTAGAGAACTTTAAAATGAGAGAAAACTCTAGAGTTGTATCAGTAACATTATTCAATTCAATTGTGTGTTCAAAATGGTGACCATGGGTGTAAAACCCCGACCCAAAAATACTCGAACCTAATAAAACGCCTTACGAGAATTAAATGATAGTTAGAACTTATTACAAGAAAAGATCGAGGGTCGGGAAATATACAATTATACGCATAAATTGGTATTTTTAAAATTATGTGTACACTTATGAAGTAAAATATTTACATGTATATGTATATATTTATATAACGAGTATGAAAATAAATACACACACCACATGTGTATTGTGAGTGTATAGTTAAATGTAGATAGAGTTATAAGTATACACACACACACACACACATATATATATATATAACAACAACTCATGAATATATATATATATATATTGATATATTACAATTATTGAGGGAAGAAGTATGAAGGAATGGGAGTGTTGGCAAGTTGTGTGTGTTTAAGTGTGTACTAGTGTGTGTGTGTGTGTGTGTTATATAAAATGTATATAAAACACAAAATATCAAGAAATTTAATAAATGCAAAGCTACCAAAAACTGAAAAATGGAAAATAGAAATTTAATGAAACAGAAAAGAAGTCAAGGAAGGAAGGAAGAGAGAGAGAAAAGGAGGGAAAGAAGAGAAAGAGAGGGGACGGCCATATGAGCTGTCTATATATATATATATATATATATATATATATATATATATATATATATGCACTGTATGTGCATTTAGAGGAAAGAAATTGAAACTAAGCCATTGGTATCACGACCTGAAACCCACCTTATGCGGATCTCGCGTCGCGAATCTCGACCTGACTCTGGGTGCCGAACCGATACGTCTCAACTTGCTACACAATCAGTGCTACTAACATGCAACAAATAAAATGCGGAAATAAATAATTACAAGCTGTATGTTATACATATAATGTTTAAAAAATGCAAAATACAAAATTTCTTAATACAACTGTTCATCCCTAAGACGTGGATAACATGGGAGAGCTACAAGACTGTCTATACTAAATATTACACACTGACTTCAAAAGAGATATCCACTGCTATCTAGCTGACTGCTACTGTTACTGCTACTACTCTTCTACAGCTTCCTTTCTTGAAAGGGTTGGTAATTTGGGGTGAGCTAACTAAAGCTCAACAAGTAATTCTCCTTTGCTCTGCCATGTGTACAAGAATATAGAAAGCATTATCCATAAAAGAACTAGGATAAATGCAGATGTGCTAGCCAGTCAATGAATATAGAACTCAATATCAGATGATAGATGTCACAACCCGAAACCCACCCTGTGCAGATCTCGCATCGCGACCGCCACCCTCAGGCCCGGGGACCTTAGGGCGAAGGCTCACATAAGCTGCGATATCGAATAGATGTGCGACATGTGATTGCGGAAGCGTGAAAAACTTTTTCTTTTCTTTTCTTACTTTTAATTTACGCACATCCGTCCAGTACTATCGCTCTTCACATAGGTACACATGATTATACAGAGCATAATAAAACTTAAAGACTTCATAAATACAATACATGTTCAGTTGCCCCGTGGGGCTTATACATAACAGTGTACCGATCTTCTAATACAAAATATACTAGTGGAACTCACAGGATTTCTAAAAGAAACTATTTAAACATATCTTCCCAAAAATGGCAGATTCACCATCATCATCTTCTAATCAAAACTGCTGCTAATCACCTGAAAGGGGGATCCGAATAAAATCCGGGTAAGCTAATCTAAGCTTGTGAGTAATTCCAGCATTTGTCATGGGGTTTCAATTGGTAGTGGTTTAGCACATGAGAGTTTTATAAAATAATCACCACCAATTGCTCGTATACTTCAAAAACAATATATATGCATTCATTAAAACAGATAACTTGAAAATAATAAGTATTTAAGTAAAACACGTATCTCATTAGATAAAGTATATGAACTTTAAAATATGTACTTCTTCAAATAAAACATATATTTCAACACATGTAGGTATGCATAACAATGTGGGTAAAACCTGCTTCCATTATTATACATGTTATCTTATCACTTTCGTTAGTAGAATCCGTTTCGAACCGGACTTTCGTTTTACTACAATGCTACAATAGAGATATCCCATACCAAAGGGATTAGATCCTGCTACCTGGCACTTTAACAGTCATTTGAGTTTCGTACAACCCAAAATCCCATCATATTTTTACAGATTAATTGAGTTCCGTACAACCCAAAAATCTGTGGGTGCTTATGCACAATTTCTCTTATATTTCAAATACATTTATCACATGGCTTCTTCAAATAAACACTTTTCATGACTTCATAAAATCTTCGTATGCAAATTCAGAATTTTTAACAAGATTTGGAATTTTAAACTTAGACATGCTAAAAACATATTTTTAAGGAAAAACTGTAGCTGAAAGCTATTTACTGAGCATGTCACAATTTTAGAAGAACAGAATATTTAAAACAAGAATCACATAAATACTGAATTTGATATTCAAATGCTTCACATATTTTGAACTTAAAACTTCTTCAAATTCATGGAGTTAAAT